>JAVIWB010002260.1:0-298433 GCA_031893035.1 Dermolepida albohirtum | reverse complement strand
ACCGGTGTCTTTGCTTTTTTCTCTGGCACAAAAACTATGTTCAGCTAAAATGTTGTCCATTTCTAGATTTACTTCAATATTTATGAAAATTACAAATGAGGTCTGGTATCAATAGCTGAACTATAACTAAGTTGATTTACTATGTGTATGCCTATATATGTAACTACATATGTAATTTGTTTCTAATGACCCGAGATACCTGCCTAGTCGGGGATTATTTAAAGCTATTATTAATGAGAAAATGCAAATACTATAAAATGGCATAACACAAAATCCAGAAATATTGTTAATTAGTTTCCAGGCCGACTTTAATGTTATAGACCTAAAGAGTCTGAAAATGATGCTAATTAATTTTAATGTATTTTCTTGGTAAAATACTCTTTAATACATGTACAATAAAGTCAGTCTTTGAACCAGGTATAGAATTTCGATTTAACTTAAAACATGACTCACAGGCTTATATTTTTAATCCTTAGTAAATGGAAATAATTCTAGTTCAGTTTAGCATTTTGTACCTTTGTCAAAGGATTTTTCATTATTGCTTTGTTCTAGTTCTAGGTACATCATTTATGTTTCGTTAAAACCTCATTAGTTATTTTTTCTAAGCCTTAGTTATAATTGTTATTTTATAGAACCCTATTTATTACGTAGACGAATTTAGGCTTGATGTTATTGTTGATCTTTCAGCAAGGTGCAATTATATTGATAGCTAATTAGCTCAGCGGGACAAAGAATTGGAATTACAATTTATTTAACCATTTCCTGATGCAAATATTGATTACAGTGTTTTTGATTAACACAAATAGCAAAGTACACAATATTAGAGCAAACATTGTATTGACTAAGGATAATTAACGGATTAGCCTAACTGTTCGTAGTATTCAAATAGTTTTGTGTTATTTCTGGTTAGTTTTTGTTAATGATTTAAACGATAAAGAAATTTTACTGAAAATTCTCATAACTTTATTGAAATTTAGTTGCACCCAGTTAAACATGGTGTGTGGGTAGTAGTAATAATTATCATAGATTTAAAATATTGCCACGCAACAATTATTGCAGAAGTGTATACGTTTATTTTGCAAGAGTTCATTGCACAGTTACATTTCAAGCTACTTAGACTTCTGTGAAATTTTTGAAGGAATTTTAGAATGATATTATAAATGTAAAGTTTATGGTGTTTTTGATCACCAAATGTAACACCACCCGACTGTTATTTATTTGGTCGAATACAAAATAATATTTATAGAAATCAACTTCATGATCTTGATGATTTGAACTAAGTCATTCAGAACGAGTGTTAAACAATTTCAGCAGTTTAACTACAATATTTATAGAATCTGAAAAATTCATTTATGCTTGTAATAGAATGGTGGATATCTTCAATAATTATTAAAAATTATAACATCTAAATGAATATATTTTTGTTATATTATGAAAAATTTGTGTTCGCACGAATATTCAGTATACTTTAAGTACACCTCCAAACACCTTGGTACATCGTATAGTAATAATCAATTGTTTAACTTTAATAAGAGCGAATGATGAGTTTATTGATTTAGACAAATATAGGCTATGCAAAGAAGACCTTATAAATAATTGCTGCTTCTAGCTTTATAAGCATTTAATACATTATTTTTCAAAGTGACCGTAAAGTGTCGATTTACGTTAATTTATGGAATAATTCAATAGAGACTACGGTAATCATAATTTATTCATATATTTCTTAATTATAAGTCATTTAATAATACAGTAGCTATAGATTTTCACTACTATTTGAAGTCTTTAAAAATGAGGAACCATATATGGTAATTTATTCTTTCAGTGTAATTTTCGATGCAGGTTTTTAGATAACATATTAGGATTAAATATGAAAGTTGTATAATTTTATAATAGCCATTGCATTTAAAAACTACAATACTTACAACAAGAATTGATGATACAATAGTACAATATTAAGATGTAAGGGACCTAGGAAATATCTGACAAAAAGGAGTTATTACTCTCTTATCAATAAAACAAATTAAATGTAACTTAATATTAGTAATATATATTTATAGCTGCATGATAATATAATATTAACTTAGATTATTTTCATATTTTACAGATATTAGCAAGTACATGAAGAATGAACCGGCAATAACTAACGCTTAATACAACTTTTAGAAAAAGAGCCGTAGACGTATTAATAAAAGCACATAGAACAACTGAAGTGTAGTTGTTTAACGACCTTGAAATATAAGAAACAGGGCATGCAAATAAGGGAATGGTTAAGATTAGTAGACGCAAGGTTGAATTCAAAAGTAATTTACAGGATATAATGCTCGCCAAACAACATACGACAATTGAGAAGACACTTACATTCGCAATGAATAGAGTTAAAAAAATTATCAATTAGTTATTCCATCAACTTTCGCAAGAATAGAAAATTTAAATGACTGATTGCTGATGATATGAATTCGCTTGTCGTCGTATGTGTTGCTTTGGAGGTAATATTTATAAAATATCTGACCCAATGCTAATATTGACAATAATGTTTTAATTGACATAGACATTAGCCCATCTAGTCATGTTGTGAAACAAACGGTAGAGAGTGTACATGAATCATAGTTTTAAATTTACTTTACCATATTTCATTAAATTCTCGAAAATTAATTTTTAAGTACTCAATAGCACAGGCATCATTTGCTCGATTCTTTGTTATACCAAGGAACGATCATGTATGCCATTCATGATCTTATAACCAATTTACAATATTCAGTTAGTTTTTAAAAATTAATTCAAATTTTCTACTTCATCAAAAAATATCAAATATGGATTATACATTAATTTATAAAATATGATTTTTCACAAGAAAATTAGATTTAATCGTTAGCTTAACGATTCCAGAATTGGATCTTTCCATGGTTCTAGATTTGTTTTTTAATAGCATAATCTTAGGTCAATTAAATATAATTGAACTTCTTTATATGTTTAGCTTGTGATAATGTTGTTTTATGTATAAACTCACATGAAACAGACTTCAGCCACTGCTGAAGATGTGTGCACTGCTAACGAAACAATCTGATATGAAATGCTTGTAGATAACTAGAGAAAGATTGTTCAAAATTTCGAAAATTGTTCGAAATATAGTACACACAACTAGAACTATATTCGTTTTTAGACCCATCGGCAAGTAGGATCAAAGAGTTACAGTATATGGTTTGAAATAATTTTCTGTCATCTGTACTAAGGGGGAGATCAGAAGGAAGAGAAACACGAATTTATTCTGATGGAGAAAAATATGATCAATTATTTAATCTGTGGTGTTTAATATATTTTTTCTTTCTAACGAAAGCGAATTGTTTTTCTTTCACTACATTACTGTCAAATCATTTATTGATCTTTCATATAATCGGTTCATCATGGCTGACGAATACATAATTTTTAATTTAAAAATAAATTTAATGTGCGATAATGTCTTCTTAAGACCTACTGTATATATATATATATATATATATATATATATATATAAACAAATAAATGTTTCTATTTATGATTATTGTTCGAAATATTGAATAAAACAAATTACATCAAAATAAAATAATATTCATTATTTTAATATTTAAAATGCCATCATATTGAAAATTAAATCTTATTAACTATTTTATATTTACACGTAGACAATGGCCTTATTCTAAATTTACGTTACTATTAACAACTAGTCATACAGAATCAAGTTGTATACAGCTATAGAAGTAATGGTCACTTTTTATCGAATGGTTGAAGGTGTTTTGCTGTCTTAAAAAAACGAAAGAAAATTTCCTGTTCTTTTAATTGATGCTGCGATTTGCGATTGTAAGTTGGAATCACAATATTTTCGGGTGATGGTAAATTAAGGCGGAGGTTAATTTTTAATCCGGGTCAGCGAAAAAGGTGAAAGCGGTAATATGTAAATTGTCGGGATGGTCACTCAACCCTCAAGATTAAGCTTAAGTAATTAATTCTTTCGTTCTTTGAAAAGGGTATTTTATTTTATTTACCTTCCTTTACCTTTATAATTCCTGTTTATGAGACCTAGAGGATTGGATTATTTGCAGGTAAGTATTCCAGCCGCCGCAGTTTGCAAATAAGGTTAACGACTCTCTGTGACCATGCGCCGGAATTTACATATAGGAATTAAAATATTGCTGACCATCGCCGCAATTTAGGCACGCCGTTATTTTTATATAGCGCTGTTTATTCCCGAATATTTCAACTGGTGATTTCTAAACTCTTGACATAATTATTCTATATAAATGTTCTGATAGTAGGTGACTTTAGCTTTTCACTGATGTTAAATTTTCAAAAACACAAATATTGAAATCATTTTATAACACTTCAAATTTACGACAATTAATATTTGTAGTTGCGATGATCGTTTGCTGGACGTGAAGCGCTCCCGTTCGTACCTGTTGATCTGAACAATCTATTCAACTTATTTTTTGAAGCTAATTTTTCAAAATTTCCGATTTTTCCAATTTGCCTATAGCAGAATTCAAATTTTGCAGATTTCCAATTATATAATGACTCTCAACTCACTAATTGGACTTTCTAGAATAAGGTTTGCAACTTACGAACTATTACAGAATACAGTGGAGGACTCGGAAGTTCTTTCTTATTATGGTGAATTTAAGAGATTAAGGACTGATTATATATGTGCGCGCAAGTGTGTGTGTGTGTGTCTGTATAAACTGCAAATTCAAGTTTTATATCTGAATAAATTAGTACTAACAGTCGAACTGAAAAGTCCCCGGTCTACCATAGTAAAACACAGTTTTTTGGCAAAATTCGATTTTATTATTCAACATAGTTGCCTTCGAGGGCGATACACCGATTATAGCGTTCTTCCAACTTTTCGATACCATTTTTGTAGTACGAATTGTCTTTAGCCTCGAAATAGGCCTCAGTTTCGGCGATCACCTCCTCATCCCTGCTAAATTTCTTCCCGGCGAGCATTCTCTTGAGGTCTGCAAACAGGAAATATTCGCTGGGGGCCACATCTGGAGAGTACGGTAGATGGGGAAGTAATTCGAAACCCAATTCACTTAATTTGGCCATTGTTTTCATTGATTTGTGACACGGTGCATTGTTTTGGTGGAACAGCACTTTCTTCTTCATATGGAGCCGTTTTTTTGCGATTTCGATCTTCAAACAGTCCAATAACGCTGTATAATAATCGCTGTTGATGGACTGGCCCTTTTTAAGATAATCTATGAAAATTATTCCATGCGCATCCCAAAAAACTGACGCCATAACTTTTCCAGCTGACTGTTGCGTCTTTCCACGCTTTGGAGCCGGTTCATCGCGTGCAGTCCACTCGGCTGACTGTCGATTGGACTCTGGAGTGTAGTGATGAATCCATGTTTCATCCATTGTCACATATCGACGCAAAAACTCGGTTTTATTACGATTTAACAGCTTCAAACACAGCTCAGAATCATCAACTCGTTGTTTTTGATCGAATGTGAGCTCGCGCGGCACCCATTTTGCACAGAGCTTCCGCATGCCCAAATATTCATGCACGATGTGTCCAACACGTTCCTTTGATATCTTTAGGATGTCAGCTATCTCGATGAACTTTACTTTACGGTCATTTTAAATGATTTTGCGAACTTTTTTGATGTTTTCGTCGATGACAGCCTCTTTTGGTCGTCCACTGCGTTCGCCGTCTTCGGTGCTCATTTCACCACGTTTAAACTTAGCATACCAATCAATTATGGTTGATTTTCCTGGCGCAGAGTCCGGAAACTGCTCATCAAGCCATGCTTTTGCTTCAACGGTATTTTTTCCCTTCAAAAAGCAGTACTTTATCAACACACGAAATTCTTTTTTTTCCATTTTTTTAAATAACAAAAGTAGCTTCACTCTTAACGCAATATCTCAGTAACTAATGGTCGGATTGCTGTCAAATTTTGAGACGTTTCGTTTGAAGGTTAGTACTATCTAAAAAACATATGGATTTAATAACAGTAACGCCATCTATGTGTCAGACCGGAGACTTTTCAGCCGACCTGGTATTTTGTTTAGATGCAAATTGTCTTGAACAGCGAGATAGACGCGTTCTCGCTTTGTCGTTCAATGTATTCTTGCATTGGACGAGAGAGGGAGGCAATGTTTATTCATTAGGATGCAAATATGTTTATTTTAAAAACGAAAAAGCTATCCCAGACATATTAGAATATCAGAACTGGCAGTATGGACGTGGAATTTCAGCAGCCCCACAAAATCGGTACAAAATTTCAACTTAGATCACACTAGACTCAATAAATTGTGTAGTTTCCGTAGAGTTACGCCCATCGATAATGCGCTTTTTTCATTTAAATAATTCGTCAGTTAAGCATAATTCTAAGGGAGCAGATAGACAATTCTTCTGCGAGGGAATTTACAATTCGTATTGACTTCCATAAATGGAGATTGTTCTAAACGGATGCAATGGACGAATGTAATTTTTCTGAATGAATCTAAATTAAATTTACATATTCAACACGTTCGTCCAAAAATTGCGTGGTAAGTACTTTAAATTTACAATGTAGTGGTACTTTAGGTACTTTAAGAGCCGAAAAGTACATAAAAATCTTAGACAAGCATTTATTGCTGTTTATTAAAAGCAATTCCTCTTACCATAAAATCTTAATTTCGTACTGTTATCCTATAAGAATTTAGTTTGAAAATGTGTTTATTGTTTTTATCTCTATGTTTTATTTATTATGAATAAAGACTTTTTTTAATGTCACATGTAAAGAAATTTGTAGAGAAGAAAATTTAACAGTTATCGTGATCTTATCGTGATAAGAGGTCCCATAGAGAACGCTGTCATATAAGCACAAAAGACTTACAAAACAAAAGCTTATAAACAAAAATGAACTAATTAATTTATTAAAACGAATATAGACAAGGATTTGAATTTAGACTAATTTAATTTAATCAATTCTAATTGTATATAAATGTGTTAATATTGACGGTTTCGCAGTCATTATATGTTCCTTGAAATAATCCAAGGAATAATTTCAATTCCGTATTTGAGTAGGCCTTAAAAAGACTCCCCAGAACGTTTTGACGAGATCGTGCTTCTTCGACTTGGAACTAAGCGAATCGTATTGGAACCGATTAGAGCTCGGTGGTGAACTGTCTTTGTGAGTTCGTTTCCTTCATACATGTCATCGGCGCTGTTCTCCTTTCAGTCGTACATCGCACGTCGCCCAGTCAGTACCGATTTCCAGGCAAGTAGTAAGCGCTGTCCATCGTCAGGTTTATTACAATTGTAGTTAAGCACTTGTGAAAATGTGTCAGTCACTGAAGATGTATTTGTTTAGGTTTTCAGGACACATTTCTATTTCTATTATTTCTCGCGCGATGCTGGTAGGTAAATGTTCACTTTCCTATTTCATTGATATCTATTTTGTCTTAAAATATATGTAACCATGTTACATTATTTTTCTTTCCTGAAAAGAATCACGCACTAAATTGTATACAATTCGTCGAGTACGCAACAGGAGACGCTACAAACGCAACCGAAACGGAAGTAGATAATCGCATTCACGCCGCAACAACAAGCAAAGAAGACCTAAAAGATAACTAATAAGATTTATTCCATGTTTGTAGTGTCTTTCTTAATGCCGCCATACTTGTATTCAAATTTACAGCAAATTACGGGGCGGGAGACTTTAGGGCTACCGCCTATGTCTGTTTTAAATACAACACTATATTGATATGATCATGAATGTCGAACAATATTATTTATCTTTCACGACTTGACAACACTAGCTATTAATATACTTTCGCTTTTATTCAAATACATTAAAATTGGGAATGGCAACGGATTGTAAAGCCTGTTAACTCTTATTACTACATTTGCTTTTACTCGAACAAATGTCTAAGTTATGTTACGGAACTCCGAACCAGTTCTTGATCTGTGAAATAGAAAGTGTGATAAAACCATATTCACAAAAACTGAGCTACGCTATGTGGGCTTAACTGTGCGAGTATTTGCTAAGACGTAAAGCGGGTCGGTTTAGTTGTGACATGTGAACCTGAAATGCACAATAATAAATCGGACAGTAATCTCATACTATTATACTCCAAACGACCAGTCTGATAAGCAGTATCTTTTGTTTCTCTCTGTACAGTAGTTTACCACACCAGCCAAGAGCAAATCGACATGTACTTTTATAGCAGATTCGCCTGTAGCTTATGCTAGAATGTGTCTATAAAACAACACGCTGTTGGTAATTACTGTTTTACATTGAAAATAATTAACTGTAATAAGTTATTTTGGTGGTTATATTTCATATTAATTTTAAAATTAATTAAGACGTCATTGAGCAAATAATTCAATTGAGAAGCTACTCTTGTACTCAATATCAAACTAAAAAATATATGTAACTGTTGCTGTTGGTAAAAACTATTCAATAAAATAAAAATAAAAGATCGAATTTTTCTAAAATTTTTTATTGTTTTATAATTTATAATAAAACGTTTGTACTTACGTATAATAATACTGTGCTTCATTACATATTCATGTAAATGGCAGTGAAAATAATTTACGTTTTTTAATCAGTGAACAATTTAATTACAATATGTATTATATTATCACACTCAAGGTTTTCATCTATTTTAATAACAAACATTTTTGGCATTCTTTTTCTTCAGTTACAACAATTCGTTTATTTTCTCCTTCATATACATATCCAGTTGCGAATAATCTAATAGAGTATTCTGCACAATCTCTTGTAATATTGAAGACCATTGTTTATCTAGCAAACGTAATTTATTTATTGCACAACATGTTTGATCAATTAATAATCCGCAAAAGTTCTTGGCTTTTTGTCGAGATATTAAATCCTCCTGTAAATTATCATAAGTATTATTTCACAATTATATAGAACATTAATACAAGTGAAAATATAATAATAATGATAGTCATAGCGTTTTATTTTCACAATAATTTCAGAATGTATGTGTGTGTATATATATATATATACGAGGATAGTTTGACAAGTAGTGAGAATGACACATAGTTAACGCTCTAATTGGTAAAACAAATGCACTGTAATTTAGGTTGCCTATTTATATGTTTACATTCCGATATTTAGATAAATCGGTTGACTAGTTTATTTTTGACAGCTGATTGAAAAAGAAGCAACACGCCGTTTTGTTAAAATGGAAAAAAGCAGAGTATCGTGCGGTGATTAAATACTTCGTAATTAAGGGTATGAAAGCTACCGAAATAAAAGATGAGTTACGGGAAATATTAGGTGAATCTGCTCCATCATCCGCCACAATAAGTAGATGGTAAATGAATTTAAACGGGGTAGAACAAGCTGTGTTGATGAAGCGCGCTCTGGAGCACCCAAAATCGTGACTTCTAAGGAAATGATTATAAAAATCCATAATATTATTACGCAAGATCGACGACTCAAAGTGAGAGAGATAGCAGACATGGTAAACATTACAACAGAACGCGTACACCACATTTTAACGAAAGAATTGGGCCTCTCCAAGCTTTCTGCAAGATGGGTGCCGCGATTGCTTACGACTGATCAAAAGTTCACTTGTTTGCGCATTTCCAATGAGTGTTTGGACCTTTATAAGCGGAATTCGGTTGATTTTTGTAAGCGATTTCTTACTTGCGATGAAACTTGGATACACTACAGTACACCCGAAACTAAATAACAGTCGAAACAATGGTTCGAACGTGGTTCTGCACCTCCAAAGAAAGCGAAAACCACTTTATCGGCAAACAAGGTGATGGCATCAATTTTTTGGGATTCAAAGGGCATTTTGCTCATTAATTACCTTCAGAAAGGTGCCACAATAAACGGACAATATTATGCAGAACTTCTACAAAAATTAAATGTTGAGATTCGTGCTAAACGACCAGGAATGGTAAAGAAAAAGATTCTGTTTCACCAAGACAACGCTCCCTCGCATACCAGCACAGTTGCGATGTCCAAAATCCACGAGTTGCATTTCCATTATTCGCCGTATCTAACCCCTTCCGACTTCCACCTTTTTCCAAAATTGAAAACGGCACTAGATGCAAAGAAATTTTCATCTAACGACGTGCTTATCATCTTCGTAAATGAGTATTTTGCAAGCCTTCCGGAATCGCATTTTAGGGACGGCCTAAGGGCATTGGAGCACCGTTGGAATAAATGTATTGCTCTTTTAGGAGAATATATTGCAAAATAAAATTTATTTTGTATTTAAAAAATTCGCTTTTCTTTTCCATTCTCACTACTTGTCAAACTACCCTACAAAGAATAGTTTTTAATCAATTATATATTTTCCATTTTGCTCAATGACCTTTTGCCATCTTTCTTTCAGCTGCATGATTCCGCGCTCATAAAATTTCTGGTCCTTATCAGCAAAAAACTGAACCAGGTGCGAGTGAAGGTCATCGTCATTTGTGAAAGTTTTACCATTCAAAGAATTCTGCAAACTTCGAAATAAATGGTAATCAGATGGTGCTAGATCAGGGCTGTATGGGGAATGTGGCATCACTTCCCAGCCAAGCTCCAATAGTTTCCCACGAGTTGCCAAAGATGTGTGAGGCCTTGCATTATCTTGGTGGAAAACTACACCTTTCCGATTTGACAATTCTGGCCGTTTTTCTTTGATTGCTTCATCCAGTTTTATTAATTGTTGACAGTAAACATCAGAATTGATCGTTTGGTTCCTTGGAAGCAGCTCAAAAAACACAACACCTTTGTAATCCCACCAAACTGACAGCATGATCTTTTTTGGATGCAATTCAGCTGTCGATGTGGTTTGAGCTGGTTTATCGTGTTTGCTCCATGATAGTTTTCGAACTATGTTAGTGCATGATTCTTTTTAAGAAAGGGTCGGTTTCATTTCGTCTAAGGTGCATATCACAAAAGTTGATTCTTTGTGTTAAATGAATTTCTTTCAATTCGTGAGGTACCCAAATATCAAGCTTCTTAACTAGCCCAAGACATTTTAAATGTTTTTCAATTGTTGTGTGCGATACATGTAGCCCCTCCGCAACCTCTCGAACAGTTATATGACTATCCTCTTCAATTATGACTTTGATTTGGTCATCATCAACTTCAGTAGGCTGACCAGAACGTTGCTCATCTTTGAGGGAAAAATCTCCAGAACGGAATTTTTTATACCAATTCTGACACGTGCGCTCTGTTAAGCAATTAGCACCATAAACTTCACATATCTTTTTGTGAGCCGCAGCAGCTTTCTTTCCTTTACGGAAATAAAATAGTAAAATATGTCGAAAATGTTCGTTTCTGCACTCCATTTAAAATTAAGCCACAACTAATAGCTTTAATAAAAATCACGCACTATTTGCTTCTGAAGTTACGTCAATGTGATTAGTATCACGCGACAAACGGTAAAGTACAGCACTAACATACGTTATACAAAAAACAAAGCAACGCTCTCTATCAGTAAAAACCGAAAGTACTTAGTTGCCAACCCAATATAATATAAAAATTAAAAAAATTATAAATATATACAATATAAGTTTGAATAGCATATGTATGTACGTAATATCAATATCGAGATTATGACGTAAAATAATTTTTTAAGTTAAAATTAAAAATGCTAAAACAGCGCTCCACCGTTCCACGTTGAGAAGAAAGTAGAGGGTCTCATGGGCAATAGATTTCTCACTTCACTGTTACAAATTTGTATAAAGGCATTTCCTTCTATTTTTTGCTATGTTACCGTTTTAACTATGTTAGTAATAAGATACTTTAAAAAACTTAAACTTTTGGATCATGCTGAAATTTTTATGGGTCACGAAATGATCGGTATCTGTCTTCAATAGGTAAAACATTTGAGAGACTTTTTAGACCGCGAAGTACATATTTGGGTTACAGTACCAGTATAAATATAATTTATTGGATCGTTGTGTAAAAATGTTGAGAAACGCAGCGATAGATAAAATATAGTTTCGCGTGAAATATATTGCGGGAGAATACAGAATGTTAAATCGAAATTTACAATTCTTGATATCGAGTAGAGAACACAAATATAATTATTACTTAGATTTTATTGCTAAGAATAAAGGGTCGGGGATATTAAGGCCATCACTTTATCATACGTTAAACTCAATACAGTTGACGCGGGCACAAGTAAAGCAATTTATTAGAATGAACAATATTCCATTTAAATTAAAAAATATTTCATCGTTAATATTGGCCAAACTATGTACAACATACTAAAAAAATAAACCCCTTGACAAACTATAAATCACGTTAAATATTTCGCCGCCACGGTTGAACAACAAATGTGGAGAGTCGAAATACAGGACGATGTGGAACAAATTATCATTACGTTGGGTGGAAAATCAGTTGTTTTATGTATGTATTATTTAGTGTAATGGAGCTATCCGAACTGGGTATAAAATTTCTAGAGATTAAAGAGGTAATTGTAAACCATTTAGGTCCTGACCGAACTGGGGAGAAAATGTAAATTGTTAACAATATCTCTTCTTAATTGTGAGTACTTATTTCTTAGAAAGGTTTAAAATGTTGCGTGGAAAAGCATTAATAATTTATAAAAGTTTTAAATTTTGCAAAAATCGGGAATTAAAAAGATCTGGTGAAACTGATGTTGTACAAATAAAAAGTGTTCCGTGCAATTATATACTTTGAACTCGGTTTTTTCAAAAATAAGTGGTGTGCACAATCATGAGTTGGATGAAAATGTTTTAAAGCACCAAAGGATAAACAACGCCCTAAAGAGAAAAGCCGAACAGGACATCTCTCAAAGCCCATTGAAATTGGTTCATAGAGAAATAAATGAACAAACAGAAGTCATAAATTCCTTAACTCCCAAAGACATGAGGTATATAAGTAAAAATATAAACCATGCGAGACTAAAAACTGTTCCAAGATTGCCTAAATCGATTGAGGACGTACACGAATTTCTCCAGAAAAGTACAATAGAAACTATAAAAAATGAACCGTTCTTGAATTTCAATGACAGGAAAGATAATATAGTTATATTCTCGTGCAGATCTAATATGGAATTTATGTGCCAACAAGAAACATTGTATATGGACGGTACTTTCGTCTATTGTGCAAAATTTTTCCCTCGAATGTTTACTATACATGCTTTCGCTAATAATACATATGTACCTGTAGTATTTTGTCTTTTGGCAAACAAGCATAAATCGACATATAGAAAAGTGTTTGAATTATTGAAAAAACAATGCTCAGATTTGGACCTTAACTTACATCCACTAAATATTGTAATAGACTTGAAAAGGGTATACACTTCAGTTTAAATTATGTTTTTCCGGATGTCCATCGTCGGTTCCATCTAGCACAATCGTGGTGGCGTAAAATACAAAGTGTGGGATTGACCATCGAGTATAAAAACCTAAATAGTGAAATAGGAATATGGTTAAGACATATATTTGGGTTAACATTTCTTGCTCCCAAAGATGTATGCGATTCATTTGTAGATTTCATGAGTGATAAACCTAATGACAATAGAGTTGACAATTTTGCCGATTATCTATTGGAAACATACATTGAAGAAAACGCAACATTTCCACCTGAAATCTGGGCAGCAGAGACAACCAGCATACATAGAACCAAAAATGCGTGCGAATCTTTCCATTCAAAATTTAAAGCTAATTTTTCTTCCCCTCATCCGAATATTTACATTTTCTTGGAAACTTTGAAAAATGGCCAGACCGATATTTACATTAAAATTAATTCTGTTGAAAAAAATAAAAATGGAATTATTCGTAAAGAGATTATAAACAAACCGGAGTTTATTAGCTCAAAAATTGTTCAATATCGAAGTAAAAATATTTCGAGGTATAATTTTATAAAATGTTGTAGCTATAAGTTTGGTAGTATTGTTCTGTTAAATTAAATTATTTTATATACATATTTTGGACTCTAATAAACTTTAAAATAATAATTTCTTTACTTTCACTTTCTATCCAATTCGAACAAAGTTTAAAAGTTAGCAGGTAGATAAAAATATTTCGTACTCAATTCGGTCACTGGTTTTAAAATCTACCCAGTTCGGATGCACCGAATATAATTAATTCAATAATTATTTTTATTTTAATATAATCAGTTTGACATATTATCAGAATAATTTATAGTTAATATTAGATGTTTAAACATTTTCGTTATTTATTATAATAGGCTATTTGACTAATTTTGGGAAATTGTTTTAAATTATTGTTTATTACATAATAAGGACATATCATTGATATTTCCGATATATCTATTGTATTATCAATAAAAATCAATGTTGAAGTTTAAACGTCCAAGACCGCGCCAAAAACGCTGTTTGTGTAATGGCGCTGGTCATATGGCATGCGTGACGTCACAGGCTAGGACGGGATAAGTAAATCTAGTAAATCAAGAAGTAAACCTGAATAAAACAGCGTCGCTGAAGTTAATTTCATGTTTTCTTCAAATTTATTGGATAGAATGGGGTATAAATGGTGTGTAGTGCCACAATGTACAAATACATCTATAAAGAGTCCACACAAACTGTTTGTTTCTGTTCCAAAGAATTCCCAAAGCATGTTATTTTTTAATCCAGTTGTTGCATAAACATACAAATATAAAAGTAGAACACATTTTGTTATGCTTGAAAAAAATTAGATTGAATAACACATTTTCTGAATTAGAGGATAATTTTGGAATATCACTATCTTATGCTAGTAAATTGTTTTTGCGAAATATACCTATAATAAGTTGTTTTTTAAAACCCTTTATCATAAACTTAGACAAAAAATTAATTAAAAAGAATCTCCCAATTGCATTTAGACATAACTATCACAATGTGAGCTGCATCATTGATTGTTTAGAAATCGATGTACAAATACCATCAAAGGCTCTTCATCAGGCACTGACATGGTCAGAGTACAAAAAGGGGAATACGGTGAAGTATTTAATATCCTGCACTCCGAATGGTTTGGTTAATTATATTTCAGAAGGGTTTGGGGGTAGAACAAGTGATGTTACCATACTAGAAAACTGTAACTTTCTAGATGGGTTAGAACAGGGAACTTGTATCTTAGCTGACAGAGGCTTTAAGCACCTTGAACGGGCACTTCATCAAAAAGGCATGCAATTATTAAGGCCACCCAGTGTAAACGCTGGTGTAAAACTATCAAAAACAGAAGTTCGACAAACTAAAATAATTGCTACCCTGCGAATTCATATTGAGAGGGTGATAAGGCGATTAAGAGAATTCCATATGCTAAAGCAACATTCAGTTATAAATAATAACATTCTCCGTGTACTTGATCATGTCGTTATTATTGCATGTGCTCTAATAAATTTGCAGGATTCTCTTATTAAATAATGTAAATATCTAAATAATGTAAAATAAAATAGTAAAACAAGAAATACAGAATGGTTTTTTATTTATCATAAACTGGTGTTACTATACAAAATAGGATATATATTTGTTTTCCAGAAAATAGCTAACGTTTCGCCAGTATCGCCGTGTATGCTCGCCTATGACGTCACCAGAGTTGCCACCAATGACATAGTGTTCCCGTTACAGATAAAATTTCAAAAATTATGAGATTGTTTTTTGTGTAACACATGGATCAATAAGTCCCGAGACTAACCCATAGATGGCGCTCGTAGTAAACCAGTAACCACGTCTTTCTAGAGTACTAACCTTTTCTTGAAACGTGTCAAAATTTTAAGTCGATCGGACCAGAAACAGCTGAGTTATCGAGGTTGGAGTAAAGTCGTTTTGTAGTTTGTTTAAACAATGGAAAAAACCGAGTTTCGTGTTCTGATAAAACATTGTTTTTTAATGGGTAAAAACACCACGCAAGCAAAACAATGGATTGAAAAATGTTACCCGGACTCTTGTCCATCAAAAGCAACGATTTGTCGGTGGTTTGCCGAGTTTAAACGTGGTCGTACCGACACAAATGACGCGGAACGCTCGGGTAGACCTGTGGAAGCCGTTACACCGGAAAATGTGAGTGAAGTGACAAAAATTATAATGAAAGATCGTAAAGTGAAGCTCCGTGAGATTGCTGAGATGACACAGATATCATATGGAAGTGTATTTACTATCCTTCATGAAAAATTGAGCATGAAAAAGGTTTTTTCCGAGGGGGTGCCGCGATTGCTTTCGATGGAACAAAAACAGCAACGAGTCGATGATTCAGAAAGCTGTTTATCGCTATTTATTCGCAACAAAAAAGATTTCTTGCGTCGTTACGTGACCATGGACGAAACATGGATACATCACTACACTCCAAAGTCGAAGCGGCAGTCATCTGAGTAGCGCACAGCTGGCGAAAGCCGTCCGAAAACGCAGCAGTCAGCTGGCAAAGTCCTGGCGTCAGTTTTTTGGGATACACATGGCGTGATTTTCATTGACTACCTCGAAAAAGGTAAATCGATCAACAGTGATTATTATATTGACTTACTGGTGCGTTTGAAGGAGGAAATCGCAAAAAAACGACCGCACATGCAGAGAAAAAAAATCCTTTTTCACCAAGACAATGCACCTTGCCACAAGTCGATGAAAACAATGGCAAAATTGAACGAATTGGGTTTTGATCTGCTTCCCCACCCCCCATATTCGCCAGATTTAGCCCCCAGTGACTACTGGCTCTTTGCTGATTTTAAAAAAATGCTCCAGGGAAAAAGATTTGGCTCAAATGAGGAGGTCATCGCTGAAACTGAAGCTTATTTTGAAGCGAAAGATAAATTTTTTTATAAACATGGTATTGAAAAATTGGAAAAGCGTTGGAACCATTGTATCACCCTAAAAGGTGATTATGTTGATGAATAAAAAAAAATTTTGCAAAAAAAATGTTGTTTTCATTGTTAGTCTCGGGACTTATTGATCCATGTGTTAATTTGTCAAAGATAAACATAATTTAGTATAAAATAAAGTGAAATATGTTCTTTTACGATATTACCCGATAGGATGACCACATATTGTGGTATATTTTTAATGTAGTCAAATACCCTATTATACTGAGAAAATTTAATTTATAAAACAAGCACACGAGAGGTAAAATTAAGAAATTGTAAAATATCTTTTTAAATATGTTTCCAGTTACTGATCGAAACATCTTTAGCAACTTCATTCTAATAATTCCGGACTACACGTTTTCTATCAAATCCGGAATTATATTGGCAGTAGACGTAAACTTATGTTGCAACTATGGTTGTATCTCACTAATTTTGATTAAAATAAAGTTTATTAATTGAAATAAAATATAATTCAAAAATTGTTATTATTTTCGCGTACTACTGTATCTTCTACTTACAATGGCAATTTAAGAAAATATTGGCAGTCATGTCTAAATAAAGTAGTATAAGGCATGCAAGCCAATGATCCAATACAGATTTTGAAATTGGTTTTCATGTAGGTGATTTTGATGGAGCCTGTGGTTGATTAACTTAATCACTTAATATTGATATATAACCCCTTTCCACATTAAATTTCGTATTCTCTATACGTGTTTCGACAACTATAGTTTATTCCATTTAAGAATACAGTGCTTATTTAGACAGGGAATCGTAATTTTTGTTGCCGATTGGCCAATACAAAAGGTAAATTTACATTACTTAATTATTCCGTAAATCGAAGGTAATACTGGTTGCCTATGTTTGTTTACGTGTTTGTATTGACAGTTTTCGTGTTACAAATGTTGACGTTGAATAGTATTTTCTTTGGTATTTTCGAGAATAATAGACATATTAAATAGCTGTTATAAATCAGTTCTTCTTAGAACTATATAGTTTGGTACTATTATAAATTTAATGCCATTATGTATGAATCATCGAATCATATGCATTCTGTCGAGGATCCGGAAACTCCTGAAATGCCAGGTCCTCCAGGAATTTGTAAAAATCCTAAAGGGAAAGTAATTCACAGTGAGCAGAAACAAATAATATATAATATATATTTCAAATATCACAATCAAGGTATGTCAAAAACGCAAAGTGTAAGGTCGATGGTGATGGATGTTGGTGTCTCGGAGTCAACAGTATGGAAAATTGTTTCTGAAATGGAAAAAAAGGGAATTGTTGCATCACCACCAAAAAAGCGAAATCGAGAAAATGTTGTTGATAAGTTGGATGAAGATGAGAAGAAAACAATTCGTGGCATTGTTCATGGCTTTTTTCTAAGAAATAAGCAACCAACTTCAAATGAAATAGTTCAGGTATTAAATATATTTAGTAAAATGTTATATTATATATATGCATGAATAAAAAAATACAGGCTGTGAAAGAAAATGAAATGCTACCACCATTAGTCGAACAAATCTCTGGAGTTATGAAAAATATGGGGTTCGTTTGGGAAAAAAGAGATAGAAATCATATGTTAATAGAAAAATCTGATATTGTTTTATGGAAGAGACGATACTTAAACAATATTAGGCGTTTTCGGGATTGTGGAAGAAAAATTTATTATCTTGATGAGACGTGGTTGAATGCCGCCCATTTGAAACATAAAGTATGAAAAGACAAAAATGTACTTACTGCACGGCATGCTTTTGTTGAAGATTTATCAGTTGGTTTGAAGGATCCGTTAGGTAAAGGAAAACGATTAATTATTGCCCATATTGGAAGCGATACAGGGTTTGTACAGGATGCTTGCTTGACGTTTGAGTCAAAAAAAACGGGAGACTACCGTGAAAAAATGAACGCAGAAGTTTTTGGACAGTGGTTAAAAGATATTTTACCAAATTTAGAAGAACACTGTCATTGTAATGGATAATGCTCCATACCATTCTAAAAAATCTAAAAAAGCACCAAACTCTTCTTGGAAAAAAGTGATATAATTATTTGCTTACCAAATAAAGGGATTAGCTTCAGCTTCACTGAAAGTGGAGCTGTTAGATTTGGTAAAAAGCTATGTAATTAGAAATCCGATCCGCTATAATGTAGATAATATAGTTGAGATTATTGGCAGGCACATTTTAAGTCTACCACCATATCATTGTAAGTTGAATCCTATAGAATTAATTTGGGCACAGGTGAAAGGTTATGTCGCTGCAAATAATAAAACATTCAAATCAAATGAAGTAAGAAAATTGTTTTACGAAGCCCTCGACAAAATAACTGGTGATGATTGGCGAAAATGCATCGAAACATATCATTTTCTTCTTTTATTACATAAAAGAAGAAAATGATATGTTTCGTTTAGATGATATTATAGAGAATATGGAGATCACTTTTACAGTTAACACAGGTTCTTCAGATGAAAACATAATTGATTCGTCTTCTGACGATTAAAAAGCAATAAGTACAACGAAAATATTGCAGTACAAAATGTTATATATACATAAATTGAGTTATAAAGTTTTGGAGCTAATGTATTTTCTAATTTTGTTCAATTTTAAATATTCTAACACAAATATTATATTAATGAAATGTAGAAATAGTTTTTATTAAATCTTCATAAATATATTTGGTGAAATAGTTTTTAATATTTAGAAATGAATCAAATAATTCATATATATATATATATATATATATATATATATATATATATATATATATATATATATATATGCAACCAAAGATACATACTAACTGTATGTACTTGAGCAATCTAAACTGCTCTGTAGTTTAGACAACAACCACTGTATTCTTAAATTAAATGGAATAAACTATAAGTGATCATCAGCAGATAATTAAACAGTGTCGCACCTGGAAAACTACGGTAAAATACCTGTACGAAAACAAATTCCGCACACGAACCGTACCGCCGAAAGCCAAAATGCACCTAGAGTGTAAATCTTGGCTTTCGGCCTTCGACTGCTGATGATGACAATTTAGTTGTCGAAATACGTATATAGAATACGAAATTTAATGTGGAAAGGGGTTACATATCAACCTTCAGTGATTGGTTTTCATGTAATTGACAGTGTATTATTGTTAAGATCAAATTAATGAATAAAAATATTAGAATTATATGATATACTACAGTTATTGCATGCAGATAAGTAAGATGTATCACATATTTTTGTAAAAACAACTTGATTGTTATACCTGAGGTACTACTCCCTTCTTCCACTGAAGAGCCTCTTTACTAACTACACTTCTTAATGCTGGATCTGCTTTAATCAACCATTTCTTCGCACTTTGTTCATTCCCGGTTTGATTTAGATCGATATGAAGTCTGGTTAGTAAAGGTTGTAACAACGGCTCTGGCAATGACCATAACACTAAATCGCTTAAACTTTGATATTCCTGATTTGCTCTAATAACATCTTCCTCTGTTATCTAAATAAAATAATAGGAACTTATAAATAAGAAATTATCTGTAACATAAGGATATAACCAGATATAATAAATATTAAATAATAATTACATACAGTAGACTAAAGAACGAAAAATCGTGATAATAATTGGGACAACATAATTTTTACCCACAGTGATTCTTTTTGGGCGCAGTACCTACTCGTGCTTAAGTGACTCCAAAAAATAACATTATAACAATACATAACAATAAAGTTAAATATTAGAAAATAGTATCACAAGTGTTCTAACTATCAAAAGTATAGAAAAAAGCATGTGTTATTATCTAGTTTGTTTCATGTACAAAATAATAAATTTGACAACCGCTACAGAAAGATAAAAATGAGACTTGTATTTTAAGCAAAAAACATATTTATTTATTTCAATAATTCTTTGTATCTATTGAAATAAGAAAAGTTATATCCAAAACTTAAAATGGTACAATTTAAAAGTGAATCTTTTTGCTTAGTATCTCTCTAATATATGTGCATTCTATAATTATAAAAAATTCTATCAAATTATCTTTTGTTTTTGCCCATACCTCTTGACCGTTAAGTACTTTTAAACCCCAATGTGATAATCTGTAGATTGCGTAGTTCTTCCAATTTTTCGTAGTAATAGAATTGCCTTCTTCTCCTATATATAAGGATGACATGCCTTGAATTTCAGCTAAAGCATTTAGCTGTCCCAGATACTGAATGTTAGTTTCTTTAAAAGTGAAATGTTCTGCATTTGGAAATCTTACTTTGATCTTATTTAGAATTGTAGTGAACCCATTAAAATTGGCGTAATTAAAGTTGATTGTAGAAACGTCATTAGCTTTACTTTGACTCCATGGTTTGTCTATAAATCTCACGGCTCCGTGACCATAAATATTTAAATGTCGACCACAAATTTCTATTAAATAGTCACCACCTGTTTAATTAAGTATATTTATTACTAGTGACAAATAAGAATGTGCCAATGTCATCAATTCACATATACAATGCATTGGTCTGTTTTAAGTGTGCTTCTTTATAAATATAAGTAATACACAGTACCGCTCATAAGTATTTTACACTTTGTATATGTCAATATTTTGTAAGCAATTATCAATTATTCCGAGTAATAGCAGTAATTGCAAAAAAAAATTCATTATATCGCAATAAAATCCTTTACTAACACTACTTATATGTTGAAAAATTGCCTGATAACAGCTAAATATTACTACTAGCTTCTAAGGCGGATACGTACATCTTCATTTTCAAATATGTACTCTTCACAGCAGTCGTGTTTACATAGTTGAAAGTGACTATGAGCAGATCTTGTAGTGTTAACATCAGGTCTACCGGAAAGTTTTGTCCGTTTTCCTAATAAAACAAAATAATACATTTTTCATACCTTGAATAAACTTTATTGAATAATATAATTTCCATCATTATTTATGACTTTTTGCTAGCGTGATTTCAATTTACATATCCCATTTTTTAAAAATGTCTTATCCCTAGAGACGAAAAATTGAACCAGTGCTTGTCTGATACCTTCTTCGTTATTGAATTTTTTGGCCTGCAAAAAATTTTGTAAGGATAGAAATAAGTGATAATAATGAGAGGGTGGTAGGTCCGAAGAGTACGGTGGATGCGACAGAATTTCTCATCCTAGCCGTACGAGTTTCTCACGAGACCCTAAAGCAGTATGTGGCCTGGTATTACGATGAAGCAGAATGATGTCCTTCCTATTGAACAGTGCCGGCCTCTTGAAGTGTTGTTTTTAAATTATCCAGTTGCTGACAGTACCTCTCTGTACTTAGCTTTACGTTTGGGTTCAATAGCTCAAAATATATTGGTTCTCGAATGTCCCACCATATACACAACATTCTCTTACTCAGGCTCAACTTCGGTTCAGAGGTGAAGGGAGCAAGTTTTCCGGATTCACAATATGCCCTTTTCCTTACGATATTTTCATAGGTGGTCCACTTTTTATCCCCAGTTGTCATCCGATCCAAGAAGGGTTCGTTTTTGTTCCGTGCAAGCAAAGATGTGCATATGATGACTCGATCATTCAAATTCTTCTCACTTAACTCATGTGGCACCCATCTCGAATATTTCCACACCAATCCTAGTTTCCGAACATGGTCTGAAATGGTTTGTTAAGCTGAACCAAGCCTTTCCACAATCTTCGATGTTGTCAAAAAGGATTTTGCTTTAACATGATCTTGACAGTATCCTCGTCGATTAAAGATGGTCGCCCAGAGGGTGGGTTGTCAGAAAGGTCGAAATCACCTATTTGAAATTTTTCGAACCATCTTCTTCATGTTCTATCAGAAACTGTACCTTCACGAAACACTTTCAATAAATTTCTACACGCTTCTGTAGAATTTCTTCCTTGTTGAAATTTGTACAAAATACAGTGGCGTAAATGAACTTTGTCAGTGGTCACGGGTACACGATCGCGTCTCACTTAATACTAACACGAATCATCTTCGTTTTAGTTCATTTGCTAGGTCAGTATGTATACAGTCAGTGATAAAAAAAGAGAGGCAAATGTGCGTCAAATGAATATACGCATACTTGTTGAAACTTGTAACCGGAACGGACAGAATTTTCCAGTACATCTAATATATTGTATAGCGGTGACCAAAGGGAGACATTACTTTCTTAAGAGATTGTATTTGTCCAGAAAAACTGAATGTGACCTTATTATTAGAGCACGGAATTGTATGCATTTGCATTTTCTATCATAATATAGATATGCCAATAAATTTTTCTCGTATCTACACAAATTAAACAAAAACAAATGTAAAAACCGATTTTCATTTAGCATATTTTCAGAAATTGATGCATAAATCAGAATAAAATGCATATGCGTGCATATTTGTCTTTCTTTAATTCGGATTAGTGATGTAGAAAATTTATAATATGTACAAACTCTCCCGAGACAGAGATCATGATCGCATACACACATAATAATGTTCACAAAAATTAGATAAGTTCTAAAAATAATATACTAAAATAAGTATAGAATTTATAATTTTAGTAATTTTCAGTGTGTTTGGCTTTCTACGGTGTAAGTCTAGAATTTTACTGTAGCTCCAAGTGCGACACTATTTATCTGCTGATGATGACATCTTAGTTGTCGAAATATGTATACAGAATACGAAAATTGTTGTGGAAAAGGGTTAACGGAACACCCTTCCACAACATCTTATTTGATTAAACTAATTCTTTTGTTTACTTTTTCGATCTTTCAGCATGGATCTTTAACAAGTGCTTGCGATTGAATTCATTGAGTTACAAATTCTTTAAAAATTAATATTTCTCTTGTATTTACATCATAACAATTATATAAATATATAAGTTCTTATATTAAAATACATAAACACAGAAATATAAAATGAGCCCATTATAAAAGTACATACACATATAGGAAGACAAGTTTTATATATTATTCTTACATTATAATGCCCTGTTTTAAATAGAAGCAAGCTATAAATAGATACCTATTATTTTTAACCTTATTTTATAAGCAAAAATATAAAATCCTTTAAGCTTTACAGCACATAATGGTCAAATCTGTATTGATGATACAGTTCTAATTAAGACTTTCCCTATAATTATCCATTTATAATAACTGCATGTATATATAATAATTGGTAATGCTAACAATAATCCAATATTAATGAAATATCTTGCATATACTATTTCAAATGCCATATAAGAAAAATATCACCTTAAGAAAAATTTTTTTACACGCTTTGGACATCCTCAAGGTCAGTGGTCTATAACTTCCATTTAAATTAATTATTAATTCCTGTTGTATATTAACATTTTCTAAATAAATATTTTCTATTTCAATTGCATGTCTAAGCAAGTTTTGCAATTTTCTGGCGTTATATTGGCAATCGCTTCTCAAATACGATTTGAAACTGCTTCTGTAAATTTGGGGCGATCGTTAATGGAGCGAATATATTCTTTCAATTGACTCCAAATTAATTCGATATGATTAAATATACAGTAATTTGGCGGCAAATGAAAAACAGTGTGTTCTGCGGCCGTAACCTATCTACAACGTATTTCTTTTCGAAAGTCCTTGTTTTAAAGACTTCTAATAAATGAATTTTTGTGTAGCTATCTTCATAATAAACATCATTTTTTACAAAAACTCCGATATTTCAGCCTTTTTACTGTTTGAATTTGGTAGCTTCTTCACCTGTCGTTCACTTTGATTCATCTATCCATAAGACCCTTTTCCTGTCATCCAGTTTCCAATCTCTGTGTGTTTCTGCCGATTGTTGTCGTTTTTGCCTGTTTTTACAGCTATTAGTCTTCTTTTCACCGTAGCAACAGAAATTTTCCTTGCACGGTCGCGATGCATTTCTGCGGCGATTTCGGATGCTGTCAGTCTCCTATTTCGTTTAGTCAGCAATTTTATACACTCATCGTCGGCGTGAGATGTTATTCGCTTACGACCAGAAACTCTCGGATCTTGGGCTGAGGGCAGGTAAGTTTCGCAAGTTTTTTGCTTGCAATATTATCTCAAAAATAATCGTATTTATGGCGATAGGAATTATTCCAGAAATTACTGCAGTGAGTAAAATATAATAGTTATTTGTGCTTACAATTCGTTATAAATCTCGTAAAGGACCTAATGTAAATATATTATTTATATTTAAACGTAATTATATGATACTATTTTTTAGAAGAGTTTACTAAATTTTACTAGCTGTCCGAACTAATATGGAAAACTTATTTTGTGAAAACGTAAGGTCTTTTACTTCAATAATTTATTGGTTTCTCATAAGTGCTCAAATACTTTGCAAAGCCTTTTGAAATACTAAATATTTATATTAAGCAAAGCTAAATTTCTAAACATTAACAATTAAAAATTGTACTACTGATTATTTTACGATAATTAATAATCTAGAGAAAAACATGTTAGATAGCTATACTTTCAATAAAGTAAAATATATACATATTTACAATGCAATGGTGTCTTCATTCTGCTTAATGTCAACTTTTATTCAGGTTTGAAAAAACATTCAAATAAATGTACTATTCTGGTTAAAAGGGCATAAGATATAATTAATCACGCCTACCTTGTTCTCTTTCCCGACAGCCAGACGATTGACTAGGGGATACTTTTTTGGACTTTGCAGTGGATGCTCTAGAATTTACTTTAGCTTGCACCATACGTAAATTTGCAGCGCTCTTAACAGTTCTTAGACTTTTTATTGAACTTCTGTTATTTAAATCAGTGCTTGAGCTTGGTATTGTTGCATTTGATGTAGTCGTGTTTGTTGATAAATTACTTGCAGAGTCACTATTATTTGAAGAGTTGTTCGAATTCACTGTCTCATCTAAGGTGTTTTCGAGTTTTCTGAAAAAGTATAATATTAAATAAATATAGAAGAACAGAACAGCTACAATAACTTTTTATCTAACATAAATTATTTGTTTTTCATGTAATTGGTGTACACAAAACTCTCCTGCCGGTCATTTCTGTGAAATAAACGAAACAGTGTTGTATAAGTGACTACTAATATGCATAAAGAACTTCTTATAACATTCCAACGTGCGAGGAGCAATAATCATGATGGATAGATGTCTAGATAGATTTTATCTATTTTAAGCGTTGCACAAGCAACAGGATATGTCCACATGTTACAAACAACATTGCAATAATAAATAACATAAAATATATAAAAAGAGCTGTCCAATAATAATTCCTAACAAGAAAGCCATGACAAAATATTCACAATGACATAACATGATAGAGTTGGTGTGACTGACAACCGATCCCATCCTACGGGTCCGAAGACATGTATGTATATAGACAGATGCATATATAAGAAAAGAGATACTAAAACGTGTTTTCCCGATATTATTAATTGATACTATATTGTTAGATAGAATAATGGTTGTATTTATAGTAATATGCTTGAGTATTTTCTTCATATCTGAATAAAATTGGCTAACAATTTTTACATTCTAAGAAAATAGGCTTTATGTCTTGCACTTCTCCACATTTAGATAATGGAGTGTCTTTGATGTTTATTTAGCACAAAAGTTTGTTAAGTTGGCAGTTCTCAGTCATCAGTAATCTGTTCTTTGAATTTACCCATGGCAGTATTTCTGACAGCGATAATTTGTTATACATTCCAAATTGGATGCTGTTTCTTCTGACTTTCGAAAGTCTAAAGAGCTGATCATCTAATTGATCCTTATTTATAGTTATGAGCGTGAATACCACTACAAGCCCTGACGTCCGTCCCCTATATGCTAGTGCATGTAAAGCAAAATATGGTAAATATACTGCTTATAATGATTATTATAGTGTAATCTAAAAATCTTACGTATGGTTCTTTTCTGAAGCAAAAAGATCTTATTAGCTTCTACAGAATTTCCCCAAGTTACAATAGCGTAGGATATATGTAAGTGAAAAAGTGAATAGTAAACCACAATAGTTACCCCAACTTTAGCTGCATATGAAAGTTTACTCAAGGCATAAGTACTACGAAACACTTTTAAAGATAGCTTGTAAACGTGTTAATTTCAGCCTAATTCAGGATCAAAAATAGTATTCAAGAAATTAACACACCAACCCATTAGTAGATCTATTCTGAAAGCACGTCTTAAAAACATTCAGAATTAATTCATTTGCAACAATTCAAGTATTTGATTGCATTTGTACATCGGAAACAGCATCGATATTTCTTATATCACTATTTTTCACCAGAAAAGTTGTGTCGTCCGCAAACAACACAGTCCTGTCACCAATATTACAAGTAAAATCGTTTATACAAAGTACGAACAACAAGAATATCAAAATGAATCCTTGGGTTCCATGACGAACGCAGTCAGACCCCATTCACAGATGAACCGCATGATACCTGTTGTCTACAACTACACAAGTAAGATTCCAAGAGCTTGAACACATTTCCGCGAAAACCATTGTACTCAAATTTTTGTAAGAGCAATTCATGCGTCACACAGCCAAATGTCATTGAAAGATCGCAAAAAAACCCGCTAACAGAACAACGATCATCAAAAGCATCACCCATAAATTGAATAAGTTGGAGTATGGCACAAACCCGGTCGGGAGCCGAATTGCTCGACATACAAGAAATTATGCTTGTTGAAGTAATTAATAAATCTATTAAATAATAATTTTGCGTTTACAATCACTGGAATAATTGCTATTGTAAGACAATTAACCCTATCATTTTGATTTCCATTTTCAGAGATAGTAATAATTTTAGAAACCTTCAAGCAATCAGGATAGATTGTAATATATAATACACCGGTCAGACTGAACGGGATAGAAATTCGGTATAAAGGACATATAACGCACATCAACTTTAATCGACCCGAGAAATAGTTTAGCGAAACACGTGCGAGAAAATAATCATAGTATAACCGTAGATTGTCTACATTTAATAAAAAAATATAAATAATTACCATAGATAGCTATGAAAGCATATTCATTTTAAAAAGCAAAAACTGTTTCGGATAAGTGTCCGATAATATGTTCTTGCCTCTTGCCCTTGACCGTTAAAACTGGTCCCTAAAATAGAGGAACGGAGGGGGGGTGGAGGGTCTTTTAGGATAAGTGGGGTAGTTCTTCTTAGCTGTATTTTTGTTTTATGTGGAATTATTCTGTGTAAATTTTACCGCAAATCCAAGTGCGACACTGCGATTAATTATCTGCTGATAATGACAAATTATTTGTCGAAGTACGTATACAGAATTCCGACATTGCTGTGGTGAAAGTATTATTTACCTTTTTTGATTAACTAAAATGTCTAAACCAAATATTAAATTTTAAATTTCGTAAAATAGGCGGAATTTAATCGGGCACTTATAACGTCGTTTAGATTTCATTTTATATTTATTATAAACCTCCAGCTATTTCACAAGCTCGACAAAAAATTTGTTTTGTTTTAAATAAATATAATCAATAGCTTAAATTTTTCAAATTCACCCTAAAAAAATTCATTTAAAACAGAACATATTCTAATTCATTAAAGAAATATACGAATAAACTCATAAAGTTATTAGACGTTAGTACTGAGATATTACATTTCTCAAATCAAAGACAATTTTCCAAAACTTCTGAGGAAGATTATTTTTACCGTACAATTTTCAATAGTAATTTTACAAAACAAGATAGTGAAAAATTCAAGACGGAAAATTATTTATTACTGTTTTCATATTATTAAAAATATACTTTTTAGAAAATTATTTCTATACTTCATAATGTTATTGCATTTGTTTATTATTAGTTATATTCTACTTACTGGTTTTCACAACTATCCATATTTTCACACATTTTCCCAACTAAAATTATATCGGAAACATCCTTTTCAGAATCTTCTTCATTAGATTCAGTTTCACTAGAACTCTCTGTGTGGGTACTATTTAACGAACTCACTGAACTATCAACATTAGGACCAATACTTGATAAACTGTCAGAAAATTTTCCTTCTTTCAGTGAAATATTTTCCTGTTTTTGTTCCATCTTATTAATAATTGGAACAAGTATTGGAGGTAACCTAAATAATTCTGCAGTACCACTATTTGACGATGGAGTATTTTGAGAATTATCTGTATCCTGAGATGCTGTCCGATTAGAAATCTTTTTATTACTTAAAGCTGGTACTTTCGTCACACTAATATTCTTCGGTTTAGGACGAGCGGTTCTGTTTTCTGGTTTTGATAAAGATGTTAATATAAAGTCAACATCGGGTTCTAGTTTTTTAACTTTTGCAATTGTCGAATTTAGTGTTACTGTTAAGCATTTTGTCTGGGATCGTATTAGTTCCCAATTAGTTCTAGCATTAGATATAACTTCTTCCCTCCTTCCATTTAAAGAAATGTCACTTGACAAATCCATAAATGTTGAACTTGTGGATTCCTTATTCCTACGCCAAGCCATCGCGGCTTTTCTAACAATTTCTGTTACTTGCATTGAATTTAGGCTTGTAAGATTTGGTAAATATGATACCAGAAAAGACACACAGTCACCTCCAAGAAATACTGGATTATTGTCAATGGATAATTCTCTTATATTTGTTGCTTTTGCTATACTGCTCATATCTTCAACCCTATTTAATAAATACAAAAGTTGATTACTACAAATATGTTATGTAAATTAAATTATAACTATAAATCTGTCGAACTTATCAATTTTTGTCCTACGTAAAACTGATTTTCTAAAAACTAGAATAAATTTAATAAAATTTATTCCACTTTGTTTTCATTAAATTGTGTGGAATTCAAAATTTTTAAATCTTGCGAAAATTTACATTTTAAATACATATTTTGGAAGTCAAACTGTTACCTAAAGTAAAAGAATACTCTATAAAACCATCGTATCATAATAGTCAAAATATTTTCTCTTTTTCTCGGTTTACTTGGCGTCAGGTTAGCAATAATACTCAAGTATTGTCTATGACTTCAATTTTCCATTTCCTAATAACACTAGGAAATACACAAATGTTCTTAAATTAAGGGAAGACCGAAATTATAAGTAGTTAAATACAGGCGAACCTGCTATAACAAAAGTTTTTAGTTATGTGTTACATGTCATAAATTACGCATATAGTTGACGTATTTAATGTATTTTTTGGCCAGTCATGCTAGCCATCACTCCTCACGCTGATGGAATACATTTCCTGTAAGGTTCTCACTTATAAACAAAATCTGGTTCTTCTCAGAATCAATCATTAAATTAAATAAGAAAAATAATAAGTTTTATTGTCCAACGGTATACAATTACAGAACAAATGGAAGAAATATACATACGTCTTCATGAAAAATACATGAAATAAATCGTAATACTAAAAAATTAATTCATTGCTGTTGAAGGAATTAAAATAGCCATAAAGAGGGCATTCCGGTACAGTGGGATAAAAAGATCAATATGCAGGAGCACATTAGTTCTAGAAAATGGTAAGGTAAAAGTAGGGTAGGAGCGAAAGGATAAACGAGGTACAAAAAAATTAATAGACGATACTAATTGTGGGGAGTTGATAAAGCAGTGAATAAGTTTCCACAAAATCGTCCTCCATAAATCCGCCGACGATCCTGTAAGGACTACACATCAAGTTTTCTTAACAACGGACTACACTCGATATTACCTTCTTGATACACATTAGTTGAATTTGATGGAGCCTGTGGTTGATTGACTTGATCAATAAGGTTGATATATAACCCCCTTTCCACATTAACTTTGTAAATTCTGTATACGCATTTCGACAACCAAGTTGTCATCATCAGCAGATAATTTCAATGTGTCGCACCTGGTAAAACACGGCGAAAAACAACCGTACGAAAATCAAACTCCGTACGCGATCCACACCGTTCAAAACCAAGGTGTACATCTTGGTTTTGAACGGTGTGGATCGCGTACGGAGTTTGATTTTCGTACGGTTGTTTTTCGCCGTGTTTTACCAGGTGCGACACATTGAAATTATCTGCTGATGATGACAACTTGGTTGTCGAAATGCGTATACAGAATTTACAAAGTTAATGTGGAAAGGGGGTTATATATCAACCTTATTGATCAAGTTGATACACATTATCAATCATGTAACTAGTATTTCACGTATTTCAAGAAAGCGTAGTTCAACCTTTTCTATAGTCAATTGCAAATAATTATAATGTGGCGACCATGCGGGTGAAGCATATTCCAGTTTGCTGACACTAAAACTAAAAAACGACGTTTTTAGCAGACAAGCTTCCTAAAAAACAGTAGAAAACCTATAACTTTGGATGCAGTAAAACAAATGTTAAAATACAGAATAAAACTTAGGTTTGAATCAAATAAAATACCAAGGCCTTTCACATTATCAACTTTCCTGAGATTACAATTATTAATGCAATGTACTGAGTGAATAGAGTAAACAGTCTTCGTGTAAGAAACAACACAGCACATCTTAATGTTTAACTGTAGCTTGTACGCAGCGCACCAAAATTTAGTTATATAAGATTATATTGTTACTGAAAGACATCATCTTAGGTCCTAATAGGGTGTTAAACTTTTAAATCATCCACATAGACCAGCACATGATATAACAGAGATGTCAACAAGTCATTGCTATAAAGAACAAACGACAGTATCCCAAATGAGATCCCTAAGGAACACCAGATGTAAGAGAATGTTCAAATGACAGCAAATGATAGCAATTGTAATAAACATAATTTTATCAGTTTGCCAAATAAGACATGAAAAGCCAATACTTTAGCAAGTAAAATTCCATGGTCTATTGTATCAAAAGCACTACTAAAATCAGTGTAAATGACTCTACATGGTCACGCAGATCAAGCAGTCCACTAATAAATTGACATTGGTTACAAGATTTGTTACGGTAGAATTTCCACAGACAAATTTATGCTGGCTAGACAAGATACTTGACACAGTATTAAGATTGTAGATAAAAGTAGACAACACTTTCGAAAACCTTAGCAAACTGACAAAATTGCTATTGGCATATACTTATAAATACTGGCGTTGTCGTCTTTTCTGAAAACTGGACTAATTCACGCACCCTTTCACACAATTGGATAAGTTGCAATTTGAATTGCTAAATTAACAGCAATTTTAAAGGTTTACTCAAAACAAATCTTACATCATGTAAAAGATAGTTAGGGATTAAATCATCACGTGCAATCTCCTTTTGAGGAAACTTGGCCAATATTGACTATCTTCTCTTGAGCGACCAGTAGCAATGTATAATTAAAGAGAGGCAAACTTGATCTAATTAACATTCATTTTTCAAATAAATAAGAATTACCAAAAAAATTTTAAAAAGTCGTATGTAATTTTACTACAACAATAAATAAAGCTTCGCTTGTTTTCTAAAGTTATAAGGAAATAAAATAAATAAAAAAAAATAAATAGAAACCTTACATATTCTTTGTAAATGTAGTTCATAAAGTTAGTTATTAAGAAAAGGAAAACATATAACGAACTTAAACAGTATTATAAGGTCTCGAAAGTTATATAGAAAGTACTGAAGACAGGATTGAAACAAATAACATTCTTGAAGAAAACCATAGATTGCTAGAGGGGCGGTTAAAATTTTATACTTTTTGGTCACTTTATTACGTACAGAGTTATTTCCAAAGATTGAACCGATTTCATAGCATAATATTCTATGAAGGAAAAGTAATGCTAAATTCCAAAAAAAGCCACAAATGTTCTATTTATAATAAATATGAATTTTAACTCGTATCTTACAAATTTTCAATGTGGCCACAACCTATGTCACGGACATCAAGGCGATATAAGAAAGTTGTTATTTAATATTCAAAATCATCTAGGTCATCATCAAATCATCATATACTTGATCTTTTATATGTCGCTATAAGAAAAAACACACTTGGTTAAGTATGGGATCTTGCAGACCAAGCACAAAGAGTACGATTTTGGCCTTCTTCCAACCAATCTATCAAGTCTGTCATCGGGTAGTGGGTAGAGGATTTAATGGTCATGGTTAGCTCGACGTAGTACGGATTCTCCACTTATCCCTCCGAAACTCGTGGTCGACCTAGACTTCTCTCTTTACACAGACACTCTGTAAACTATTGAAATTACGATTGTACGCTCTTGGAAGAAGGCGATGTAATGTCGGATCGCCTTCGAAAAACACGTTGCACCATAATAACCAAATTTGTCTTCATTAATTCAAGAACAGTCTTTTACTGTCGATTTACCATTTCGTGTATAAACAAACAATTGAACGGTGCTCTGGAACTAATGCCCGTGTGGGGATATTCAAATCTAAGAAATTGCGTTTTCCAAATGGTTAGTGATTCGGTCTGTGACAATACTTGAAAACATAGCGTGATGAATTCGCTTCATTTTATCATGATAATCCAGTATTATCCCCTTATTTCAGAAACATATGTGCAAATCCGCTGTGAATGTATTTACTTATTGTAAATTACGCTAAATTTCCTGCTCGATCCACCTTTTTATTTAATTCAAGTCACGACACTGTTAATATTATATGTACAACAAGTTTTGTTAATACTATACGCAAACTAATTGGCAATTGCATTTCAGTGTTTGATAAAAACATTGGTGATGTGTTCTTAATTTAATTTTTTTTTGTCTATTGAAAACAATATTTTGTATATAAAATATTAATTTTGTATAAATGTTTATACTAATATTTACTAAGGAACATCTTGTACTATATTTTATCTCAAAAATAGACAAATTTCTGAACAAATCAGTATTCATTTCATTGGTTGAAAGTAATACAAAAGTACACGACGAATTGCACCACTTTCAAATATTTTATGTGTTATCGTTAAACGTCGCATTTGTATTTATTCTATTATTTCACCATTTTCAAAATTATTTTGTTAACTTTACAGTATATATCACTTCTTGTAAAAGCTCAGAATTGTACAGAGTACGTGAGTAAATTGCATATATACCTAGTCAAGTCATAAATACTGGTACACAGAAAATCGACGCCAAATGAAAACGAATATTTAAAAAATTTTTTTTTGTTTTTATTGGGTTATTCAATGCCTACAAATCTTAGAACAACTTATTCGAAATGACTTCCATTTGCCTTTCAGCACGACTTGAGAGGATGTGGCCACTCATCGATCACGAGACGGACTTCATGCATGGGGAAATTATCCACTGCACGGACAAGGACTCGCTTCAACAACTCAATATTTGGGTCTCGAGTAGAGCAAGCCATGCCCTCTAATACGAACCACAACTTGTAATCCAACGGGTTGAGGTCTGGACTACCAGCTGGCCAATCATCCGTTGATATGATGTCCGGAACGTTGTTTTTGAGCCACAGTTGAGTCGTTTTTGCTTTGTGAGCTGGAGCAGTCTTGCTGGAAAGTCAATGGCTTATATGTGAATATTGATTGGTTGAGAGGTTTCACAATGGGTTCCAAGACGGTCGATTGATATACTTTGGTCGATGTTTTTACTCCTTTCTCGTAAATATGGAGCTTGGTAACGCCATCGTAGCTCACTCCCCACCATACCATTACAGACGCGGGATGGTGGCTTCTTTGAACCTTCGGGATGAGTTGAGATGCTTCTCTGGATGACCAAGCATACACACGATCGTTCTGTTTATTGAACGATTTTTCTACGGTGAAGATTTTCTCGTCAGTAAACAGAGTGAGTAACGCTTTCAATTTTCGCTTGCGTTTTTCCTTCAATGCGGCCGTGGGCAGGTGTCCAGTGTGTCGTTTGTACGCGCTGAGTTCCAAATCTTCTTTGATAATGCGAGACATGATTTTCTATTTTCGCAGCGGTTTTCGGTCGACTCGTTTCTTCACGGCTTTGATCGCTTTCGGAGTGCTCACAGTGCACGGACGGCCGGATCTTTGACGGTCTCGTACTCCACCAGTAGCCTCAAACAACTTCACAGCACGATACACAAAATTGTGAGTGATTCCAAGCGGTCGCAACGTCCTAAAGATATCGCCTTTTTCCATGTTGCATTTTAGTAGGCCAACTACAACAATACGATTTTCGATGTCGCCCCATTCCATGATTGTAAACAATTAATGTCAAGAACTTTTTACGTCACAATGAAGCATAAATGACAACTGTCAAATCGCAACCAATACGAAATGGATGCGCCCAGTGTTACATTCGTAATGAGTGCGTTCAGTTGTATACCAGTATTTATGACATGACTAGGTAGATTTAAATAAAATAAAAAAAAATAATTCTATAAATAGTTAAGTATGGTTGGACGAACTAGAAATGCATCGCATGGTTATGATGCATATGCTTATTCTCCGAAGAACCGTGAAAAACCAGGCCGCTTGTGCAATGCTGAAAAGCTAACAATTTTCAATGTGTGTTGTAACCAATACACCCGCTTTCAAAAAAATGAGAGATTATGTAATAGGTTAATATAATTAATTTATTAAATATTTCTGTGTTAGAAAGTATGTTTCTAGGAATTTAAAGAGCAAAAGGTATCGAACAATTACTGGATATAAAACAACAAGAACACCTTCAGATCCTAAAAAAAGAACAGGTAGACCCTCGTCGATTATTTTGGTAATTGTGTCAAAACTACTGCTCGTCAAATAATTCACACGTTTTGTGAAAATAAACTTTTAACACTGGATAAAATATTAGTGCGAGCAAGGGACAACATCAATTTTCCAAATATGAGTCAACGAACATTAGGTCGGTTAACGAATCAAATAAATTTTAAATAAAAATATATCTTGGTACATTAAGTTATGTGAGTACATACTCGTGTTCCATGAATATATAAAAAGGAGCAGATATAGTATCCTAACAGGAAAAAGATATAATTAAATGTAGGCGAAAATATATTAGAAATATTTCGAAATTCAAATTTGTAAACAGATCGATGTTCTATTTAGATGAAACTTGGATAAATAGAGGCTATACAGTTCAAAAAGTATTCATTGTCTTAGACAAGGTTACATAGAAGGACTTAGTACAGTGTTAAATTCCCTCTGAGAAACGATGTCGTCTTATTTTATTACATATTGTAAATTCAAATAAACTTTGGTTTATTAGTTTGAAAGAAAGAAAACTTGTGATTATCATGAGGAGAATGGTGTTCTAGTTTTGAATAACGCATTATATCACAGTCACAAAAGCAGCAATAAAGTAAATTTAAAAAAAACAGATATCAAAAACGGAAGAGATAAAGGAATAGTATATGAAAATACCATGATTATTTTACATGTTATAGATGAACAGACAAAATTAAGAAAGAAACTTGTACTAAGATTACCTCTTTACCATTTTGAGCCCAATCCCATTGTTTTATAATATAAGTGCAACTACTTAACAAAAGTGTGTTAATCATTTGATTAATGTATTTACCATTTATAACTTCAAGTGGAAAAGACAGGAATAATGAAGATTCAGATTACTCAAAATGATGGAAAATAAATTAAAGAATATATGTATATATTAAATGCATCAGCAACAAAGTTCACACGTTTTCTTAGTAAAACATCTAAATAAAATGTATGTTTTATAAATAAATATTTGTATAAAAAAGCATAGAAGTAGTTTCTTTAGAACGCATAAATTATGCAAATTAATAATATATAAATAAATTATGCAATTACGCATAAATTATGCTGCTTAAATTTCATTTACTTCTGAATTTTATGTGACAGCATCATTAATATTTTAAAATATTTTTTCCCTTTTAACGCATAGATAAACTTACGGCACCATAGTATAGTAATACTTGAAAAATAAGCACAGGCTTCGTATTTATGGTATAAAAGCAACTTTAGCGTGCCATTTGGGTTAGTTCGGAAATTTGTCTACTTATTGAAAAGGTATAATAGTAACTAGAATCATTTACAAATTAAACAGTAACTAAAATTTTGAATAAAAAATCATACATATAGTTTCACAGTTAAAAAAAAATTAAGCGTCAGAAAATAGCTGGTGTTTTGAATACATCTCATACAAATAACTATTTTGCAGAGTTTAGTTATATAAAATTGAAAACAAATTCCTCGGGCGTTTAAAAATACCAAAACCACATATTTAAATTCATTATTTAAAAGAAATCGTTAAAAACTGAATATAAAAACAGACAAGAAACTATACATTTTACGTTTTAAAACTTTGTAATCCACATTCTCTTTTGTTATTTTCATTTTTTTTGCTTTTTCTATTAAATTGGGCAAAATCAACTCATACTAGACCATTTTAAAAGGTCAGGATAAGCAATGTATATAAATAAACTGATATCGGCTTACATTTGCACTTCGTTATTGCTTAGGAATAACTTTTGTAAATTAGGCGTTTCATGAAAACCCATCAATTTTTTTAGACGATTTCTGCGCAAATTTAATTCTTGCAATGATGACAATCCTCGGAAATCGTCTGCTCCTATGGCTTTTAATTGGTTTCCTGCTAAATTTAACACCTTCAAATCTTTTAAAGTTGTTAAACCTGAAACCACCTGTATTTGATTACCATGTAAGTCCAGTACCTCCATTTTAATTAATTTGTGAAGTCCATCAATAGTTTTAAACCTGGAAAGTATAAAATATAATATCAAATTATGCAGAGGGTTGAATTAGTGGCAACTAACTGCAAACTAGATGGACTTGAGTTATTTGTTTGGTTTTCTAAAGTAAATATATGCACATATGGGTACCTACTTTTTTAACTTATTAAATTGTAATACAATAGATGTGCCAATCTGTAAACATCGTGTAATTGAAATTTAGAATAACAAAAATGAGCATTTTTTCCTCAACTTTATAATGACAGATTTCTGACGCATTTCGATGTTGATATATAATTATTATCTAACCGAATAATTTTTGTGTCATCAGCAAACGGAAGTTTGCTGATGACACAAATAACTTGAAAAACGCAAATTATTTATAAGTCAACTAATAGAACGCTTAAATTTGTCCCTTAGGGTACACTACATGTAAAATGAAACGTTGGACGGTACCCGTTATAAGTCTCGTAGCACGAGGTACGAGTTAGGCCAAATTGAATCATTGAGCCAAAACGCACACTGACAGTATGCGTTTTGGCTTTCAACGGTACGGTTCGTGTGCGGGATTTGTTTTCGTACAGGTATTTTGCCGTAGTTTTCCAGGTGCAACACTGTTTAATTATCTGCTGATGATGACAACTTAGTTGTCGAAATACGTATACAGAATACGAAAATTAATGTGGAAAGGGGTTATATATCAACCTTTGGTGATTATTTAACAGTATAGGAGCATTAAAAAATTCTTACATTTAAAAATGCTTTTATTAATTTGATGTCCACATAGAACTGATTAGATTTAATCACTGAACGCCCCATGCAACAAGAATTTGGTCAAGAAGAAGCAATACTTAATACGGTTGACACTCAATCTTCTACTAATATCTAAAGAATAGCAAACAGACATAACGTAGGGTGCATGAGAGTATGGAAAACTTGACACAATTTCAGTTTGTATCCGTACCATATCTTTCCTATACATGCTTTAAAACCTGGTGACTACGGGTCCTTCAATTTAGTCACTGGTTAGTGTGAAATCGAGGGCGCTGTCGGAAAAGATTGTTTAGCGAAGGTGACGAAGCCTCCTTCATCATTAACGGCATCGATAACACCAGGAATTCACATTGTTGGACATTTGAAAATACACGGCAAACTAGAGAATACCATTTTCAAGATAGATAGATTTTCACATCCTTAAGTTGTAGCAATCATATCATGGGACACCTCATATTTATTAAACAATTCTATACCTAAATGTTAACTGAAATTTTTAAATTTATGTTGGTTGATTTTAAAGCAGTAGTAATTATCAAACAAAATCTGAATCTAAATTCATTAAAACACATTTGTTGGCAACTTCTTGAATAGAAAAAATTATGGTTGCACAGTTGACATGTTTAGAGGTCTTCCATGAAGTGGGAAAAATTGAAAGAAAAAATATGCGTCCTTCATATAGCCAAAATTTTGTTAAATATAATATTTTTTCCAAACTATATCATATCAAGAAATGCCAATATTGACAATTCGAACATTATCTTATAAATTTTGAGAAACAGTTTTGTTCATATTATATTAATTAAATTACACATTGCAAGATATTAGTAACTTAAACCAAATACTATAGCTAATTACCTGTTTTTGCCTAGCAAAAGTACCCTGAGATTATCCAAATTATCAAGACAGTTTATTTTTTCTAATTGGTTGTCATATATATCAAGAAATACTAAATATGGAAATGACTGATCTTTTAATCCTTCTAAGTTGTTAATTAAATTGTGCTGAAGTGATAACAATCTTAATTTTGGTTCATCTTCCAATATTGGAATAAGACTTAGTCCACGTCTATCTAAATTAATTCTATCAGGATGTTTTTCTTTCTCTTTCTGTGATCTTGACATATGTATCCCATTTGATCGCATTTGTAATGTGAGTGCCTCAATTGGTGGTATATTATCATGTTTTTTAATTTTTGCATTTAATGTGCTATGAGACCTTTTATATATTTTTTTAGCTTGTGATGGTAATGCAGGACCTATTGTCAAGAAATTTTTATCTTTAGTAATTTGCGCTTTTGTTTCACTATTCTCACTTTTAGTTTCAATAGGACTAAATTTTCTCCGCTCCTATATATATAAAAAAAACATGTTTCCTGATCAAAATGATTCAGAAATATACTTACAAAAGAGACAGAATTGTTGCTATTAGGCATTTATATACAACCAGAATAAAATTTTCTTCCATTTATTACCGATATTCACTGAAAATATTTTCATGAAATAGAGGCATAATTCACTAAATTTATTTTCCTTAAAAACCAAAGACACGTCTCTAACCTATTTACACGACATTGTTCTCGTACCAAGAACTGAAATACTCCCTTTTTCACATTATAAAAAATAAATTGTATATATCACGTTTTTACGACACTAATGACATTTATTAAAAAAAAAGGGTTGACATTTCATTGGCATATATATCTTTCTCGCTTTAACCTGTAATCACATAATGTCGTTCTTTGTTATCTAATAAAAATTACAGAGTGGAGCTGATTTTCTGTATCCATTTTTCTTCTATTATATTTTGCATTTCATTCAAGTCGATAAAGAAGAACTCTGTAATATTGTTTACTGTTTCTCATTTTCTAACCTTATTAATCTTAGTTCTATACAGACTTTTATCTACGTATGCAATTGTAAATTTAAATGACTTGCTATTTTATATTTGCACTCAGTACTATATAATTTTTACTTTTTCATAAAATTGGTACGTGCGTTGCATAAGAAAATGACAGGAGATATTGATAAAACCCATTATATATTACCATTGGATCAACCAGTTGTCTACTTGGAAGCGGATACTGCATTCCGTGGACTAACGCATAAAGAACAATTGTATGCTTATTACTTAAGCAAAGCATCTTGGACTGGTGGTTTGATTACACTTTTACAAACAAGCCCAGAATCTGGTCAGATATTTGTTTTACTTCATAAATTATATTCTGGAGAAAATATAAAACAATATAGAGAGAAAGCCATTAAAGCTGGGTTTAGTGAAGATGAAGTGACAGCATTATTAGTATACTCAGCAGGTATATTTAGTAATGCTGGAAATTACAAGGTATACTTTTTAATAGATAAACTTCAATAAAATTGAATTATCTAGTTTTATGTAACAAAAGTATAACAGTTTTCCTAGTTAAAATTTTATAATTCAATATGACACTTAAGTACAACAAATTTGTCGAAATATATAAATTGTTGTATTTTATAATAAACTTGAATATTTAAAAAATATTTCTCTGTGCAAAACAAGTGTTTACAAATTATATTATTGTTATTTGTGATTTGTATTAGTATTAATTATACCCACAGTTTCATAGCTTTTTTTTTGTTTTAATAAAATTTCTAAGTTAAAAGATTAAAATAAGAGCTTATTAGTTTCTTACTTAAGTTTCACAGTTGACCAAGCATTAAATGACAAATAACCTTGGTAAAGGGACTATACAATTGTAAATTATGAAAATCAGCTTGTAAATAATAATCAAAAACATCATTCAACCAAAGCAGATTCTACAAGTGTAAATTAATGTATGTTATAAGAAAATATATGCATTTACTGTTTTGTAAGCTTAATCAAAAATGTTTCACATATTTTTTAAAATTCATGTTTACAACATGAAGTTAAATTATGAGATTACAAATTAGTTTGAATAAATTAAATATTTTGAATAACTCAAATTTATCAAAGCAACTTCTACAAACAAAATATATAAGGTAATAAATATTGAAATAAAAAAATAATTTCTTAACCTTTTGATTACAACAAAGAACCTTGCAATTATTAGCTTTCCATAAATGCATGTACTACTCTTTAAGTGTGGTTTAAATATTCTCAACTAATTAGAAATATTAATTTTACTCAATAAAATTATACATGAGAATTTTTACAACTCGATGTAAGTAATATAAAGGTGTAGTTATTATTACATGATTTATGGCCATTTTATATAATAAAAATACTTTCGGTTATCTACAGCACATTTTTGAGAATATTAACACTGTTCATGTTATTCTAAATAATCCTTTAATTATATTTCAATTCTATAACAGGGATTTGGAGATTCAAAATTCATACCTGGCATTGAGGCCCCCCGATTAGAAGAATTACTACAATTAAGCCAATCTTGGAATGAAATACAGCCTTTATGGGAACAATGTAAACACAATATTTATGACCTCAGTGCAGGTAAAACTTGTTTGGGATATTCTCCTCATGGAAGTAGCACATATTTTTCTAAAAATTTTACATCTGTCGATAATGATAATGTGCAAAAATGGATGAAGAAAAAGCAGCTAGATCCATATAATACACGTTGTTTTAAGAAAGAGACAAATGGCAAAATATCTTATGAAATCCGACTTGCCAGCGCAAAATGTGGAGAAATAGAAATTGAAGAATTTAATGGGGCAACATATTCTTTAACAAGTGGTGATTACTCTCCATTGTTAGAAAAAGTGGTTCAATATCTACAACAAGCAGTACCATATGCAGCTAACGAAGTCCAAGCTAATATGTTAACTGCATATGTTGACTCTTTCACAACAGGATCTCTACAAAAACATAAGGAAGGCTCACGATTTTGGATTAAAGATAAAGTTCCTGCAATTGAAACCTACATAGGTTTTATAGAAACATACAGAGATCCTGCAGGTATCAGAGGAGAATTTGAAGGCTTTGTAGCTGCTGTCAATAGGCCAATGTCATCTAAGTTTGCTACTTTAGTAGAAAGTGCAGAAAATTTATTACCGCTTTTACCTTGGCCGCGAGGATTTGAAAAAGATACATTTTTAAGACCAGATTTTACTTCTTTGGATGTCCTCGCCTTTTCTGGTAGTGGTATTCCTGCAGGAATTAATATACCAAATTGTAAGTAATACATGTTCAAATTAAAAACAAACTGCAATTCAAACATTCTCCGAAATAAAATACTGTCATTCCACATGCACATATCGTGAATAGTCACTACTGATAATGCAAAAAAATTTATTTATTAAAAGTATGGTATTATTTTATTTCATCAAATATTAGAATTATTTTGCAAGGGTTCACTTGCACTTATATTAAACTGTAAATTATTTAATAATGTTTAAATATTTACATTATTTTATAAAGTCCATGTTTGCTTATAATAACAGTTGTTTTTTACAATCGTCCATTATTTAAGGTGTCAAATAGACGGACACGATTTCAATAGGCTATATTTTCTGAACTGTGTTGTATTTCAAGTATGTAAATTACATTAAATTGTACATACATACATGAATAGTCAATGAAGTCATTCCAGGCTGCATGGAGTTCATTGCACCTGTAATATGGTTTCTTAGATCCGTCAAATTTATGGGAATAAGTGTTACTCAATTTGTCACGAATCCCCACAGTAAAAAATCGCAAGGTATGAGATCAGGAGACCAAGATCTTTACTCCATACCCAATCTCTTCATCGTTGAAATTCATTCAGATGCGAAACTCCATCCTGCTGGAAAATGTAATCTTCTGAATCTTTATTCAACAAGCCAGTTTTGCAGCATTCTAGGGGACGTTACCCCAGTAATCGTATTTTCATAGAAAGGATTCGTAAATCTTGGTTGCTTATTCCAACGACAAATTCTCTTCCTCTTTGGAAGCTCAATATTACGAATATGCACTCTACAAAGCAGTCGCAGAATTATTTTTTACCTATCACTAATGCAAAAAATCTCGTGCTGCATAGTAGACATGTTGTTTATAACTGATATTGGGGCGCTGAAGTGCTCTGGCGGTAGTATTCGAAACTTTACAGCATGCTCTTCCAAACCTAATTGACAAAATTCAAATATAACGTGTAGTGGGGACGAGTTGAAATTGTGTCCATCTTTTTGAATCATACTGTATTACTACTGATGTCATAATATTCATGCAAATTTTTTAACTAAAATCTACCTTATTTATTTTCTGCTTTACTTTGCAATATTTTATAGAAGTTTATAGTTTCTATGAAAATTAGTATTTTCTACTATGTCATCGTTACTTAAAATTACAAAAATTAATTAAACATTTCTACGCTGTAGAAGCATCAGACCTCTATCTGCCTTTTACTAGACGGCTACTTTATCAATTAGGCCACCAGGTAATACAGTTTCGAGTCTTTTAATATGCCATAAATCAGTTGGAAACAGATCTCACAATCAGGTTTTTGGTGCTAATAATTATATATAAATATATAGTTATGCTTTTTACGATGGGAAATTAATAAAAAATAGTATTTTCTGCTATGCCATCGTTGATTAAAATTACAGAAATTAAGAATTTCTGCGCTGGAGAAGGACAGATGCTTTTGCATGCCGTTTGCTAGACACAGTTTTGAGTCTTTTAATAGGCCATAAATCACATTATGGAAACAGATTTAATATGTATAACCCGCAGTCAGGTTTTCGATATTAATAATTATACGTAAATATATAATTGAACTCTTAGCTTAACTATATATTTATATATAATTATTAATATATAGTTTTTAATTTTCATTAAATGTCTAGAGTATTCTAACTTCCTTTTCTTGATAGTATTCAATCTTTCAGTATTTTTTTTAACTTTTTTCTCTATCTTTAATATTATAAGCTGTTTGTACATAAATGTTTTCAATATTTTTTATCCCACCATATTTCAGTAGCTCCTGACTTCTTAGTATTATTATTTAATATATGTTTTTATTTAAAGTCTTAAAATTGAATATCCATAACAATGTAGTAAGCAAGTTAATACGACACTCGATTGAAATTGAATTAACGAGTACTACATATAGATATTTGTTAATTTATTACTTGCAAGCTTGCATCCTCACATGATTCACTTTAGTAAATTTAACAGTTAACTAAACAGAACGTGTCGTTTGCTTGTTACAAATTTTAATTATTTTATTATTCACAGCAATACCTTTTTTCAGTTGGAATCTTAGAATATTAATTGTGAATAAATATAGAATACGCACTTGCGTTAGGCAGATGAATAAGCTCTGGCCTTGAAAGAATAATAATGTCCTACATAGACAAACCCACCATTAGGACCAGGGCAGGAAGGGTTTGCCTGCAGGAGAGTGTACGATCTCCTCAAGAGATTATCCAATGACAGCTTTTACTATCTAATGCGATGAGGTTCTAGCAAACGTCATCTGGAAACGTAGGCAATTGGTGCAGAAAAGAACATTAATCAGTTAATGCTAAGCAAAGACAAAAAAGAATGCACTACAAGCAGAAATTCCATTTGTAAAGGAAGCTATGTACTTAAAATTCACATAGTAAAGCAGCAATTGTTTTAAAGCGATGTATGCTAATGTGTGTCAAAAAATGAAAGACTATACACAAAGATAATTTGACTCACAATAAGCAAGAGAACCATTGTGTGGTAATTAAAAGCTAAACAGAAAAGAGCAAGCAGGCTACTACATGGAAAACAGAAGCTTACATTCCTATCACAGAAAATATGAAAACAACTCCTACAGCTGCATTGCAGACGATATTGAACTTAACCACCTTGAAATATCTAGCTACATGAAAAAGCATGGCTAGTAGACAAATTAATGCAAAGCCAGTCTCGTTTAAACCAAGTCTATGGTACTAATCAGGAAGCCGAGTGAAAAGAACTATAAAATAATTATAACTGATAGAGAGGAATGGAAAAGGTACTACACACACGCGCGAAAACGCGCACGCACCCACATGCGCGCGCACAGACACACACGCGCGCACACACACGCACACACACAATATGTCTATTGCCTGTATATCGATTTTACGAACGGAAATAATAGACTAGAATCCAGATGAGCCTAAATAAAGATACTACCCTATTTCAAGCAGAAATAGTCACGTTACATAATTATGTTAGCTAAACTAATGAACAGAGTGTAACAACTCACCCAGTGACCATTTTCCCCAACAGCCAAGTAATGCTAAAGCTTCTAGATTCGATACAGGTGAAAACTTAACTTGTATGGAATTGTGTATCGGCCCTGAATGAGTTTAATAGTCACAAAAAGGACATTGGCCTGAATCTCATGGCAGAGAGGCTATAAGATTAATGAAAAAGCGAATAAACTAACTCAGCAAGCTTTCTGACTGAAGCTTTCTGGAGGCATTGCAAACATCAATATGAAAGCACCCACGAAAAAGTGAGAAAACATAAATCTCGGGAAAGATATCATGAAACTGCCCAGATTACACAGTAAAAATAATTTCTTAGGCAACAATCGCTTAAATTTATAATGGACCTACGAGTAGGGACATAAAATTTTTTAAGAGATAGTGAGTCTGCCAACAGGTCAAGTAAAAGTTAAACACCATATGCAAATTAAAGTATCCAAGAAGAAATTAAGAAAAATTTAGGAAATGTTGCGAAAGAAAGGCATTCATTGTGTATACATGAACAGCAAATATTATCGACTACGATTATGGCGCTACACTTAACATTGGCGCACACATTGAAAAGAAATACTGGTGTCTGATAGACCAAATGGATAACAACAGGGTGACAATTTAAAAAATTCGGAATAATGTGGAGAAAATGAGCAAAACGAACATAAACAACCGAAAAATGTGTTCATGAACAAAGAGACACGAAAATGTGAAGAATGTCAGGTACTAAACCCCAAACAAGTAGATAATATGAGCAACGAAATATTGATTAATGCATTGAAACCCAGATTACATTCTTGAATTAACAATGTATAAGCTATTATAATTTAAATATTATTTTTTAGTTAGATGATATGTTTATTAATTTTATGAACCTCTATCTTTACTTTCAGATGATGACATTCGACAAACTGAAGGATTTAAAAATGTTTCATTGGGCAACGTAATACCAGCCAGTTATCAGCAATCAACAATACCATTTTTGAGTGAGACAGACAAACAGTTGCTCCAAAAATACAGGGTATTGGCGTTTGAAGTTCAAGTTGGTTTACATGAACTTCTTGGTCATGGTTCCGGAAAACTTTTGCAAAAAGAAGCTAATGGATCTTTAAATTACTCTCCTACTTTGTTGGATCCATTAACAGGAGAATTTGTTGTATCATCTTACGAATTTGGTGACTCTTACGATAGCTGTTTCGGTCCTTTAAGTTCAGCTTATGAAGAATGTCGCGCAGAAGCCGTTGGGCTATATCTAAGTCTGGAACCAAATATTTTATCTATATTTGGTTATAGTGGACCAGATGCTGATGATATTATGTATGTTAATTGGTTGTCCCTGGCATGGGCAGGAGTATGTTCATTGGAGATGTGGGATCCTAATAGAGGATGGTTGCAAGCACATTCGCAAGTAATAATTTAACTAAGTTATATAAATTAGGGTATAATAAATTAGAAGAAGGCCAGATATGCCAAGAAAAGATTTTAAACAAAACTATTGTAAAATAAATTCTATTAAGTTGACTACATACTGATATGTTTCCTACAGCAAAGCCAAGAGACACACACTGAAGAATTTAGTATATGAGTACACCATTATCAGAAGGAGTACACCACATAATTTTAGTTCAGTTATAAAATAAATACAAGTACTTTCAGTTTCATTAAAAGCAAGTCTGTTTTGTTAGTATCACATTTTAACTTAAATTGTGACTAAATCAGCGTCCCAGAGTTCGATGCTGATTATGTCGTCGGCATAATTTATTCATTTACTTAGTAATCATGCAGGTTATGTACGAAAATATCAGTAGACCCAACACCGAGCTCTTTACTAATATCATGTGTGCAAAACTTTTTTTTTGAAGGATTCATATTATACTATACTTTACTGTGACACTCGTATCAAAAAAACACTTCTAGCTATAAATACAGAACTGAACATTGTATGCAAAATTAAAAATATGTAAACTAAAACTAGGCGATGCTACAATTTGAAATTCCTTAAAGTCCATTTCTTTTGATGTATGAGTAGTAAGCCTTTGTTTCTATGTTAACGTTACAACAATTTGAGATATTAAAAGTATGTTATAACATTGGTAAATTTAATTGCAGGTTCAATGGTAACCCTTGTAAAAGCAAATTTAAATTCTAATAGAGACAATTTAAATACAGATATGTAGGCTAACAATAGTAAATTACTCGGTCGTAATATTGTACAAGCAAAAGAGAAAAGTGTAGAAGGCCATTGTATATTTACGATAAAATATGCGAAAAGAGTATTTATATTATGATCAGTCTACTTGCAAAAACATTTACAAATGTCTATATTACAACTAAAATTTACTTATAATTAAACGCATCTTATTCTAATTTAAATAAACGTGTACTAAAAATTAAAATGTATACACAAAATGATACCCTTATCAATATATATATATCAAATTGTATTTTTGATTTTCATATAAGAAAGAAATTAAATTGCATTTAAAAAAGATATAGGCTAAAATTTGAAATCTTCATATCTTAATAAAAATACTATGCATTCAAATAGTGTTGATAAAAGGAAAATCAGTATTTTATATTATGTAAGTGTAAATACACTTACACAATCAAAAAACATACTATAGACTATATTTTTACAACAAACTAATTTGACTACTTACATTTATTAATGTAGGCAGAGAAGCATTCGAAAATTTAATACTCTTGTTGAATATAAATTTCCCGCACAAATACACTCAAAATTTCACATATTCTTTTATATCTCTTCATTGATAAAAGTTTTTGAAATTATTGTTTTAGAATTATTTTTGTGTAAGTTTAGTTATTACTTTTTCGATAATTAACCTTTAATTAATTATCTTTTCCTTATATTCTAGGCTCGCTTTGCTTTAACTCGAGTATTGATACAAGCTGGCGTTGTAACAATTGTGCAACCAACACCTCAGGACCTCCTATTAACTTTAGATCGCACGAGTTTGAAAGGTGCTGGTAGAAATGCCATTGGTCATTTTCTTCTGCAATTGCAAATTTATAAAGCAACTGCAAATGTGTCTCTAGCCAAGCAATTATTCAAACAATATACTGATGTTGTGGATCAGTGGGCTTCATGGAGAGACATAGTTTTAGCCAATAAAAGACCAAGAAAAATGTTTTCTCAGCCAAACATGGTTCTGAATCAGGATGTTCAACTCAAATCTTATAATGCCTCTCCAGAAGGACTAATAGAATCTTGGGTCGAACGTTTCGACGAACCAGAATCCCTATGCGAGGCATTGCTAATGTTATCAAAAAAGGACGCTCATTTTTTTATTTAAAATATAAAGCTTTTAATAATTATTTTATAAATATCCTATTTTAAAGTAAATGCATTTAATAAATACGAAGCAATACCTTTTATTTTTTGTTATATATACATTAAAGTAGAAGTAGTTTTGTATTTTAATAGAGAAATTTTATTTACGAAATATACATTTTCACTATTTTATGCACTGAGTGAAATATAATGCTGATTCAAATGTGTACAGGAAATTATAAATAGCGAAAAAGAAATTTTAAAGTGTTTCAAAAGTTAATTTTAAGATAATTAGGTGAACTATAAAAGAATATCATTTATGTAGGTGATAACATATTTAAGTTTGCGTGTGTTGAAGATGCTGTTTACGATTTAGTAACATTAATAAAGTTGATATAACAACTATCTATATACTATACTATAATTATTATATGAAGCTGTATCAAATTTTCATCTCTAGGTAGTATAATGAGTTGACTTTATTTTATGACTTGTTTATTATCTTCAATATAATTATGACACGCAATTTTACAATTACTGCACTGAATTTTGGTTATTAAAATACTACTTTTATAGAAATTCTTCATGAAGTTAAACAATTCATATTTGTTAATCTATCAAAATTATCCTAAAAAACTTTCAATTTATGAGTAAAACCTGAATGGAGGAATTAAATGGAAGGAGACAACATCCTTCAAGAAAGGAGTTTAGATAACTGAACCAAAATACGGAAGAACCATCCAAGTTATACTAACAAAGTTCAGCAGTCATAGATCTAGCTACTGTCCACTAGCCGTTTTAATTTGTTTCTGATATATTGAAATTTAACGTAGCTGTAATGAGAGCAATGTTAACATTTTGTCTCCAAATGAACATAAATTTCTAGAACGCTGATAAAATGTTAATAAAAGATTCTTAATCATAATCAAAGAGGTTATATTTACAAAAAAATTCCATCAATTACTATTTCATTGAATTCTTTAATGTTTAAATTTGTTCAATAGTTGCAAGACTAAACTGTTTAAAATAGTAGATACATTAAAATTACAATCAATATTTAAGATATCAGTAATACAGATTTGACCATTATTCTTAAAACTAACAGGCTATAAACAAATTAAAAAACAAAACTATATTAATTTTATTTCTTTCTCTGCTCGTAATATCAGGCAGCTGCATTTAGATGAAGAATAGTTGTCATGTAGTACTCTAGTACTTGTTCTCTAATAAGTTTCACAACAGTATAATTTTGTCGCTTTGTTCCTGTCAAAATTAAATTTAGGTCTTCTGATTTTATTTTTCTTTATTTAGTATTTGAATAAGTTAGATTATTTTCATTCACCATAATCTGAATAAATTATTTTATTTTAACGAATTTATGGTTAAGGTAAAACATTAAATAAACTCCTCGAACCAGAGCTCAGTAATACTAAACATATAAGGATTTAAGGTCTCGGAAAAGGAACTTAAGCAGATAATTGTAGAGAAGTTTTTAATTAAAATTTCAATTTAGTTAATTTTATTGTAAGAGTATATTTTGCAAATTTATAGTATATAAAAAATGATTCACATTCCCCTAGTATACGCGCGAAGAGTTAAACGACTCGGCTAAATTGATGCTCTACAAATAAACAGAATCCAGACAATGGTTAAGTCTAAGACTAAATAGTTATAATGACATTTTTTTATATAAAAGAAAACTAACTACGAAAATAGTATCACTACACTAGGTTGAATGTTAAATTTTTCATGGAAAGTGTCTTGCCAAGGTAGTCCTGCTAGTCACCAGGATTGCTTTGCTAAAAAGGCATTCTGATACTATATTGGGCATTTAGTCTACATTGCTGTGTTGGTTTATATGTTAACTTATTGCCTTTTATATCTTTATGTACCAATACCCACCAGAGCCTTATCTCCATATTGTTATTTTTAGATAATAACAGTAACTCTCCTATATTAAAAATTAAATGGATCCATTATTCAACAAGAAATTATACTACCTTCTGCAATAAAGACAACAAAACTTTGGAAGTGAAGTGAACACCTGAAGTTTTGTATTATTATTACTATATATAAATAACAAAGGATAAGAATTTGTTGTTTGAAATAAGAGAGTTATCAATAAAAAACAATATTTTGCAGGGTTTTCTGAAAAAAAATTTTTTAGAGTCCATTAATTCAAAAATAAGTTTTTCTACTTAAGTATTGTATCTGCTAAAATTATAACATTTTGGGTTAAAGTAAGTAACATGAAAATCTATTCAAAACACTTAAAGCATAAGTACATAAATTACATTCACAGATATTTTCATATTTTACAATCAGAGATGAAGAGCTGTGGCGTCTTTGACAAGCATGTTTCTCAAGCAAATTGGAAGTAGCATAAAAAGGCTCAATAATACAATCTAGATTGCAGTTGTCCTTTATCCAAATAAAAGCAGGGTAAAAATTGGATCGATGACTTGTAAAACAAGGATAGCGCAGTAATCTGATTATTTTTCTACATATTCTATTCAAATGAGCGATACATATTTCCAACTCAATTTACAGTCAAGCTACATTCCAAGATACTAAACATTCTTGCAAAATGAAAATTAATAATGCTCATATTTGATGGTTCAAATATGCCTTAGGTATCCACTCCTAAAGATTATAATGAATTCAGTCTTAGATATGCTTAAGCCCAATTTGAAATCACTTTCTTTCTTGTATCTTTATATCTTGCCCCCGCAGTTGATATAAGGAATGTTTTCCGATCATTGTCATATGAAATAAGATGTTGACATGGTGAGGATGTCAAATACTATATTTATATTTCTGTCAGATTCGATAATGTCAGGATTTACAACTAATATAACCCGAGAAGTTTGTAAATATAGGTTACGTTAAGTGTCATCAATATTGCTAAAATAAGCAAAATGTATGGAGAAATGCACATCTTATGAAATATTATTGAAATAATTATTAAATACTTCACAGGAAGTAGTTCGTTTGTTAAATGAAAAAGTATAGAATGCTGTCCATGTTTTTATCGGTATCCGATTCTAAACCAGTATTTACACAAAAACAAATTCATTTTCATGAAAGTTTGCTTCTCTTTCATACAACTTCTCTATTAATGCATCAGTATGTCCAATCAGGTGTGTAGATATTTAAAGATTGCTGTCACATTTTTAAAACATTTTCATCTCTATATCCTTCTTCACCAACATGTTTATTGTAGGGCGTTTTTGCACGTGCCGAAACAAGTTCGATTGCATTGAATTCACAATGGCATCTTGTAAACTTTGTACTGTTCATTTCACCATGATTGTCAATTGCCACTGTTATCAAAGAAAATATCAAACCAGCATTTTCAATCAATCCATTTTTATTACCTGCATGAAAAATTACAAAACTATTACCATTATGTCCTTCAGGTTTTCTAATAATCTTCGTGTTCGCGTCTTGCCACAATCCTCCTTTACTACATTACGAACTTCCATTTTCACCATTTCTATATCTAGATTTTTCAACTTGCTACGTAGTTTATAAGCTCCTACAGGTAGCGCAGTTTCAGCTTCTTTCCTGTGTTTGGCATTAAACACTGTTCAAACAGAAATACCTAATGCTGAGACTACTCTCTAAAATAATGCTCTTGTAAAGAATTAACGAACAATGCATTGCATTTTTCAGCTTCAAAATATTGCAACAGCTTATAAGCAAAGTCTTGGCAATTAGAATCAAGACATGCACTTGGTATGACTATAGCTAACCTGTAAATAACAAATGTAAAGCTGCCTGCGTAGTTACCTAAGTGTAAACTTACAAAGATGATGAAGTAAATATCATAAATTAGTTGTTAGAATAATATCAAATAACAGCGGTAAAATACAAGGCATATAACAACATCGGAACCGTAGAACAGACAAACTTCATAAATCAAAACACTATTTTATCTGTTTATACGTGACACGTGTGCATAATACACATGCCCTATATACGTCTGTTTCTATTTTTTCGCGATTTTCTGACAAGACATAGTGCGTATAATATAATAGAAAAAACTGTTCCCTTTTTTTCTTCAATACATGCTTACTACCCATGAATTAGACAAATGCCGGTATGTATTCGTATTTTGCAGCGTTATTGATACATCGGCAAACTTTGGTGATTCTAACAATATAATATCGAATTAATACGGATAATATTTTTGTCACAAACACAAAATTGATACTTGTTCTTTAACTCACAGAAAAACCAATCAGAAATTAATAAAGCAAATAATTCTTCTTGAAAATCAAAAGCGTATGAAGTATTGTGCCTTAAGTTGCAAGATAAATACAGTAGCGAAGAAAGGGGTTGCTAGTATAATACATCACGGACACAAGAGACACCATTAATTTCTATAATTTCTCAGTTCTATTAATAGCGGTATTAATTTATATAAAAGATTAAACTTGAGTTATATACTTTCTCTCGTCTTCCAAGACACCACTTTTTGAATCAAACCGTACTCGTTTCCAAATTGAGACATTTTAAAAATATAAAGATTTCACCAGTCTACTAAATGGTAGATATGTATTATACAACATAGCCGGTAATCAGAAAAATTTTAATGTTCCGGAAAATTGCCTGTTCTATTCATAGAAAGGATATGATAAATAGTTTATGGCTGAGAGCACTTCCTTGATGGAATTTTTGAAGGCTCTTAATATAGCACTGTTCTTGACACACAATGTCTTCAGAAATAAAAGTTGATGAAATACAGTTTTTTATATTAATTGTAATTAGATTATTTTACATTTGGTAACTAATCAATAATATATGTAGCAAATACTATAATTATAAAAGTTTTACACGTAAATATTTTCAAAAAATAACATTCAGTTAAAAAATATACTTTTGTATATAGTGGGAAATTTCTTATAGAATAAATTCAGTAATTCCAAAACTAAATATTTCACAAAAGCGCTAAAAAAGATAAACTAATTACTTTGTGGAGCTGAATTTTGTATATTTTACAACCTGTGATGTCCCCAGTTTTAGAGTTATGACATGACATCTGCATTTTTTAATGGAAATGAAAATTTTTTGTATCGATTTTGGATAGAAACTTTAAAAATTCTATTCCTTTTAAAAAAATCCACACCTAATATTTTTATATTTAACAATCGAAGAGTGGTCCTGAAAATACTTGCTGATTTATTCTTAAAACGTTGCAGTACACTTCCACTACACCTAAAAGTTTTAAATACTACATTCCTATGATTTGTTTCTGTATTCTGATATTGTCAATGTAAAATGTATCTGTATTTACTATTTGCGAGGAGAAATATTAGAACAGACAGATTAATTATAAGTACGAATTTTTATCATGTATCGGTAAAATAGTATGCTAGTTACTAAATTCAATACAGATAATCGGACAAAATTAAGCATTTAAGATAAAAAAATTTAATTGTATATAATAATTTTAAAAGTATTTAAAAACGTTTTAATGATTATACTCATAATCTGAAAAGTTCATGAAAATATGGAATCTATGAAAAGAATAAAATTTTACTTTATAGCATTGAAGCTGACAAGGATAAACAACAATTCCACAATGTATGGGAGAAATAGATAGAGAAGTTGTATTTCCTATGTTTGAATATTATTGCAAAGCCGTATTATTTGTTAAGGTATTTAGTTTTAGATTTGTACTAGATTTTATGTTATAATTGTTTTGTTGGGTAAAAGAAAAGTTATCTAAATTAATAATATTATAAAAAAAGTAGTATGCAGAGAATAATAAATATATTGTTGATGTTAGTAGATCATATTCTAATTTTAAAAATAAAAATTTTAAATTGTTTTATATATCTAATTGTTAGCGTTTTACTCAATTGTAAACAGATATTTTAAGAATATTTATAAATTAAAAGAGGAAGCTACATTACATTAACTAATTACTATGGTACAATTTAACATAATTTTTAAATTGGTATCTCATGCTGTAATTTAATTTTTTTTAATATAAAGAAGAGATATCTATTAGAGTTGATGTGATTTACCCACTTGAACTGATATGTTTTCATATATTTCGTGATGCAAAGGCTTCAAACGAAACAGCTTTGAGAAAGAAAAAAATTTGTTAAAAATTTAATATCTTCTATATTTTTTATATGCGCATAATATATCTTTTTAGTGTGTTCGACAAAGAATAATTTCGCATATTTTGGTAAAAATATGTAAAAGCTTGGAAACTCCCCAGTAGATGTACATTGCAGCATTGCTGAAAATTTGTATACGATCAGAAATTGCAAATGAAAGAATATGAATCACTGTTTACTCCAGACGTAAAAAGTAACAAGGTAGTAATTGATTTGATGCGTGTCATAAATAGATAAACTACCACCATCATATTTCATTATCTACAAAACAATGCGAAATGTATAACGCGGTTTGTACAGTGCACACCTAATCATTATAGTGTCAATAATCACTGACGCCGCTGTATATATATTAAAAACACTTTTCCCAAATTATTACATTTAACATGTTTAATTGACGCGAAAGCGGAATTATAGATATAGCAGAAAATATTAGCTACCCACAGTGACAAATTAATATCTAGCCCGAAATAAAATACAGTCTACTAAAATATTTTCGTCAATTCATTATCTCAGCAGCATTTTGATGATGAGCAATAGACGAGTTACAAAATATCGGTTTGTCATTATCTGGGTTTTTGGGCATAAGCGAGTATCTGTAATCACTAACAAATGAATCTGGTATACTTGCTAGTAAAAAGGTATATGATGTGCTAAGCAAAAATATAAACCACAGTAAATTGCGTTTTATTTATTCATCCGAGTATTCATGACGGACATTTTTCTAGTGAGCAGCTGTTATTTAAATATGTGAATATTATTTTTTTGCACACGGAGCCTTCATTTTCGACAAATCCATGAATTCACGACGAATGTTCATCTTTTAGTGAAATTGCATAGGAAACATTGGTAATGCCACATATGTTTATATAAATATAAAGCATATGCATTTTAGTTTTCGTAGACGTATATGTTAAACAAATAATAAGAGACAGGTCTAACAATATGTGCTATATAGTTACATACAATGTTTTATGTGTTATATCTATTAGATAGAAGTTCGTAACAACAATAAATAAATTGAAATCGTTTGCAATATCAAAGCATTTTTATTTTAATATTATGCACCAAATAACGAACTTATTTACGGAAGAGAAGAGATACTGCCCAGGTCTAAATATTACTTACTATTTGATAATCAATTTTTTGTTTATATTTGTAACAAAAGGTATTATTTTTATGTTGTTTGGGTAGTGTATGAATAATGCAATTTGAATACAAAGTAGATTCAATAAACCAAGTTATATATATTACATAGAAAATTAGATATAAGTTAAATGTTTCATTATGTACTATATTCATGTAGATTTATCTCATTCCTGAAATAAGAATTGAATTTATTCCACCAAAATATAATTTTGTTAAATCTCATTTAGACATTATAACTGTGTGTTATATGTTAATATGAAAATTATTTGTCTGAATTTGCTTTTTTTGATAACACTTTTACTATTTTTAAAATAATTATTTACTATCAGTTTTATTACACTAATACTTAAATTATTTTGTGCATAAAAAATAATTTTCTACATGTTTACAATATAAATATCTATATATTAAAAAGATTTTTTATTCTACCAATAACAATTTTGTTATTTACTATTTATGACAGCAAAATTATAATATAATGTACTTATTTAATATACAAAAAATATAATTATATAAATGATAAATATAGCATATACCTCGCCCTAAAATTAATATCATCACAGTATTAAAATTTATAGGAATTATGATGATACTAATCGAGGTTTATCTACAAATTCGTGACCATATCTTAAAATAGTAGTAGAAGTTGCAGCAACCATAGCGCCCCAAAATAATAAAAATAGCAAAGACTCTGTTGAATATTCAGGTGGTAGAACTGCACATGTAACAAACATTGCAATAGCAACGAGTAGTACAGTTGGGAATGTAATATAACGCCACCCTCGTTCCACACTTAGTGGTGAGCGTAGGTCTGCCAAACCATGAAATAAGTCTAATGCATCTTGTCTGAAACCATCAGTAAAATTATTTTTATAATATCTCGTCATTGAATTAATTCCATCTTTCAATAAACCTAGTTGAGTTCGTTTTCCAGTCCTAGTATAATCAGTTTTTAATGCACCTGTTCCAGAATATTGTATACTTATTAGGTCTGCATTATCTGCCCAAACACTTTTGAAAAGTTTTTCAAAATTTGTGTGTTCTTCTACACTTTCATGTGTTCTGAGAATCATTAACTTCCTAAGAACAGAATTTAGTGAACGCCTAGCTAACATACTTTGTACAACATTTGTTCGATCCAAACAATCCATACAATTAGTTCTGAAAACACCATCTTGTAGAGATATTAATGAGCCATCCCTCATTAATAAAAAGAAACTCATTTCATCTTGTTCAAATGAAAGTCTGTCTATTAAAATTGACAGACGATCCCAGCGCATATGACGACATTCAGAATGAAAATCAAATGCTTCATATCTAATTGAAGATAATCCTATTGTATGAATTGTTTCTTCAAAAGCACGTCCCATCTGTCCTTCTCCACCTTTTTGATCTACTAAATTTACTAAAATTTGTCTACCATATAATAAGGAGGTGTTTTCTAAATGATGACTACATGCTGCCTTATGTTCTTCCATATCCACTTCAACTAATCTTGGTGGCGGTTTATATCTTAGGTCAGGAAATTGTATCCAATATAATGGAATTGAGCCTCTTATTTGTACAAAACTGGACTGATCTGCTTGATATTCAACAATCTGTTCGGTTTCTACAAAATTCGCTACATTTCCATCTTTGTCAATGCCACGTCTAAATAACCGAGTTCCTGCTCTGTATATACTTCTTCTTGATATTATAGACCATGTAAAATTATAACCATTAATCATACATTGATTTATTGACACAAAGCCATGCATTAATGGAAGAGCAAAATTTTTAAATTCAAGACTATGAAAGCCTTTTAATAAATGCGAATTCCACACAAATCTAGGATCTGCACGAGCCAATATAGATTGATTTTGAAAAGCAGGCCCTGCACTATGCAGTCTTTGCATTGTGTGCGTTAAATCATAACTATAACTAAAATAAAAATATGGAGTGGACAATACATTTTCTATCATATTTACATATATGGCATTGTCAGCTAACTGAGAATTATTAATATGAATTGCACTTTTAAAGTATGGAATTAATTTTGAACCAGCTAACTTCCAAATTGAATGCCCTGCAACAAATCCTACAAGTTCCCTCTGAGTTGCAATAACTAAATATCGCCCTGCTAATAAAGTAATGCTTCCCAAAAATCCACAGAATTCTTCATATTTAATAGCAGTTGGAATTTGATTATTTCTTACTTCTATGTGAACGGTTTCTGAAACTCTATCTATTACCATTAGGTCTTTGCCATTCTTAGGTTCAATATAAAATTTATCAGAAGTTATATACCTAGAAAACACTATCATAAATGATGAAGGAAATTAAATTTTAAAACTCACAAATTCATGTCATCGTAAATATCCATTTTTGTCTATATTACGAATACTTTTGAAAAAATAATACATCCAATTCGATCAAAATACTTTTTAGCTGTCAAGAAGTTTAATGAATTGAAGGTTATCTATACGTCCTACGTAATTATTACCTAAAGTTTGCTACAAAAAATGAATCATTACAGTTTCGATTATTAAAATAACTAGCTATAATTATCACAACTTTTATTTTTTATTTATTTTACATTTTTATATACTTTTATATTGTTTAATCATTATAATTATATTGTACACTTACTCTTGGTATACATTTTCTACTTCAATGGCTATATTCATTCTATTGCTTATAGTTTCTTTTATAAAATTGATAAAAGTGCATAAGTCTATGCAGGGTTTATAAAAATTATTACATATTGCTTATATATATAGTGGATTTATTATATGTTTTATAGATGTGCACTAGTTAAAATTACTGCTTCATAATATATAATATAAAAACAAAAATGTAAAACCATATTAAGAACATATTTAAGAATGTAAATAGTAGCATGTCATCACGAATATTGGGGCCAAAAATGGCCCGTGCAGAGGCTTTATGTAGTCAAGCATTGCTTGAAGCAGGTGAACGGCCTTTGGAGAGACCACTCGTAGAACCTGGTGATGTTAAGACTCAATTTGTAACTCGTGAAGGAACTTATCGTTTAATGACTTTGAGTGAATATTCGAGACCAAATCGTGTAGGCTATCAACCCCAAGGCCAAACGCCACCTCAAGTTCGCGTATCATTAGTTACTTTGTCTGATCAAGGTGAAAGAATTTGCTTCAATCATGGCCGTGAATTATATGTTTACATATATAAAGGTATAAAAAAAGCAGCTGAGTTAAGTAAACCATTGGATAAAAAAGTTTATAAAGGTACTAATCCAACATGCCATGATTTTAATGCAGCTACAGCAACTAGTGAAAGTGTAAATTTATTAATTGGGTTTAGTACAGGTCAGATTCAATTAATAGATCCTGTAAAAAAAGAACTTAGTAAATTATTCAATGAAGAGAGACTGATCGATAAATCACGTGTTACCTGTTTACGTTGGGTACCTGGTAACAAATCTTTATTTTTAGCAGCTCATGCATCAGGTCAATTATATATTTATAATGAAGAACTACCATGTGGTTCAACAGCACCACATTATCAACCTTTTAAAGCTGGTGATGATTTTAGTGTTAATACTTGTAAAACAAAATCTACAAGGAATCCTTTGTTCCGATGGGTATTAGGATCAGGAGCTGCGATAAATGAATTAGCATTCAGTCCTAATGGTGCCCATTTAGCCGCCGTATCACAAGATGGCGTTTTAAGAGTATTTCAGTATGATAGTATTGAACTAATGGGAATAGCCCGGTCTTATTTTGGTGGTCTGTTATGTGTTGCATGGTCTGGAGATGGCAAACTCATAGCAGCAGGTGGGGAAGATGATTTAGTTACAATATGGTCTTTAGAACAGAAAAGAGTGATTGCTAGAGCACAGGGTCATCATTCATGGGTATCTGCTGTTGCATTTGATTGGGTATTAGAAGGTGAATCTTATTATCGGATAGGTTCTGTCGGACATGATACGCAACTGTGTTTGTGGGAATTACCTGAAGAAGCTCTATCTCCTCCAAGACAAAAATTGAAAAGGCGAGTTGATCCATTACATTTAGTGGGTACTCCCTCGTGCCCTAGATTAGACGAATGTCCTTTACTGGAACCATTAGTATGCAAAAAAATTGCCCATGAAAGACTAACAGCTTTAATATTTCGATCAGATTGTGTGATTACAGCCTGTCAAGATGGATATGTATACACTTGGGCTAGACCACAAACTTGAATATTTATAGTACATGAAAACAAATTTTAGTATTCTAATACTATAGTTTTAATTATTTATTTTTATAAGTTAATATAAAAAAAAATAAAATTTTATTTATTAGTACTAAAAGAAAATATTTATTTCATAATTTGCAAAGTAAAAAAAAAGCTGCATGTAATGATATGTAATTAGGTGTTATTTGTTTTTCTCTAATTTTGGTCGTGATGTATCCATATTATAATGCCTATTATAGAAATAATTTAATTTAAAAGATCTAAAGATGATCTTTTAAAATAAGTTCACTAAACTGAACAAGCAATTGCGAATGAAATGAGATACTTAATAACATTTGTGAAATAGATGTGAGAAAATTCGCAATTTAGAAAGATTTTAATTATTAGACCAAAATTATTGACGATATAGCGCCCTATTTTTGGCAGTGGCAAATATTAAGCAAACAATTCTTATGGGCTTCCTTTAAGGCAACTAACAATAAGTTTGATAAATACCATGATATTAACATTTTAAGATATCACTATAAATAGATGTGTTTTAAAAAATATACGTCATTAATAAAAAAAAGTACAGAATCTCTGATGGAATTAAAGGAAAACTGAAAATAGTTTTCATGAAATTAATATGTCATTATTAAATTTATTGAGCTCTTAATGGATAAAATCCAGCTTTGTATCTGACATCAGTATTGGCTTATCATTATAAAAGTGCGTAATAAATACTACTATTTGAAAGAACATATACTTTTTAAAAATACAATTTTTACCAGTACATTATTTAAATGCTTACCTGCATAATAAATCTGAGAATGGTTCTGGAATAATATAATTTTTTTATTTTGTTAGTATCATCACTTAAGTTGTTTAATTTTGAAGTTATCATATTTTATTAAAGAAGAAATCTACTCTGAGGAATATGAAATATATGATCTTAATTGCGACTGTCAATAATTTGAATTTCATAGCTTTCTTAATACTTATTTGTAACTACAATTAATTAATTGTTTGAATAAAACGATTTCGTAAATTATGATTACTATGTAAAGTTTCCCTATTTAAACTTATATTTCAAAATAATTTTTAAAATCAGATCAAATATTTTTAAATTTCTTTTTTTAAATATGCTTTATATCCGGTGGATTCTAAGCCTGTTGAATCTGCACTGAATTGTATTAAAACAATAAACTTCAAGTAGATGCACCATTCTTGTAACAGAAAATCGGATACTTAAGTGGTTTAGTCTTAAATAATGGTTTATTAAATACTGTTTCATATCGAAGTAGTTATTAATATGTTATTGTTTAAGGGCTACTAAGAAAATATAAAAAATTACTTTTCTTGGTGATGAATGGTCAATAAGAAGAGTAGGTGACAGCTTTGAAGTGTCTAAAACACTATTCACGATATTAAAAATAAATGGCTGCATCGAAGAATTATAGATTTAATAAATAATATAACATGTTTACCAAGGTGTTTGAGAAGGTCAAACTTTAATCTCATGAAAGATATATAGGAATACATCGCAAAAAAATTAATCAGTAATTTCAGGTCCCAAAACGTCAAGAATGAAAAGATAAAATAGATATTTGGAACGATCTCATATTAAAATTTATTCCCTTGTATGCTCCGACGTTTCTTTTTCCTGTTTTCGCCGAAAGAATTGCTTCTTTGCTATTATCACCTGTAGTATTGTTTTTTTTTATTACAAACGAAATCTAATTTATTATTTTATCAAAATTTTATTACTTTTTGATATTTGCAGCTAAGAGTGTTCTCATTTTAAATTGTATCCTGCTTTGTATGTAATAATTATATTATCTTGATTTTAATATAGTAGTAGCATTAAAATAAATTTTAAGTACAAATATTTAAATTAATTTTGGAAAGATTAAAATATTAGACTGCTTGCTGTATGGTTAGTTTAAATAATTTTGTGGGAAAAATTGTGTTTGATGCCTGGTATTAATTACTAAAACAGACAATTGTAAGAAATAAAACAGATAGAAATACTAAAATTCCGGCTACAGTAATTTTAATTTTCCTTGTAAATATTCACCACAGACTAGTTTTCATCCATTTACTTTCTACTACACATATATCCACAAGGGTATGTAAATATTGAAAGCGTGGTTACCTTTTTTATTAGTCAACAGCTATCTGATTAGCTGATTAGATAGATGCAAACAAAAAAATTATTATCGAAAATAGTTTTATTGCTTTTTAAAATATTCTCCTTAAAAATCAATGCACTTTTGCATTCGTTTAAACCAATCCGAAAAGCATTGCTGCCACTGTGAAGGCGGTATCTCCAAAATATGAGTTTTGAAGGCGTTCTTCCGGCGTAGAATACCGTTGACCAAGAAGTTTATTCTTCACGTGTGGGAACAAAAAGAAATCACAGGGCCCTAGATCAGGACTGTACGACGGATGGCTCATCAATTCAATGTTTTGCCTGGTCAAATATTCTATTATTTCTACAACTCTCTGAAGGCACGGTTGCAACGTGACCGGTTTTTTCGAAAAAACAGGCGGCCTTTTGTTTTGATGTGCTTCGAGGGCGAACAACTTTTGTTGGTTTTGGCTCATCTTGGAATACCCACACGGTCGACTGCTGTTTACTATCGGGCTCATACGTATAGATCCAAGATTCATCACTTGTGACAACTTTATAAATGTTATTTGAAGCACCGCCATTGTATTTTTTTAAGCGGTTGTCAAATTATGTGGTACTCAACGTGAACATAGCTTCTTAACGGCTAAATGTTCATGCAGGATCTTATACACGCTTGTGTTACTAATACCTAGAGATGCCTCGATCTCACGCCATTGTCAATTCAGACATTGCACTAGTGTTTTCCAACACAACATTTGTGGGACGACCTTCACGAAATTCATCGTCTAAAGAACGCCGTCTAAGTATGAATTCACTATGCCAACGATATACTATAGTTTTCGATGGTGCTTCATCATCATGTAAAGAAGGGTAAGAGGTAAAATCTATATATAAGATTATTTGTCGGTAAAAAACCATTCTTCGAAATTTCTATAAGTATAAATAGCAGGAAAACATTAAGAACTAATGAAACTATTGGGTACAATTAGAGTAACAGATTAAAATAGAAATAGTGAGTACTAAGAATTAAGATAAATTTAAAAGAGGTGAATTGTTTAAATCTAATTGGCCATTAAGAAAGGTGACAGAATGGAGTTTTTTTACTTATTAATCTCCATGCATTCCAAGAAATTTAGTTTCATACTTTTGTTACATACATATGTGAAGTATTTTCGGTTTGAAGTCTTGATGTATATTATGGTTTGTTTTTATTAGAAGTTTGCTGAAGTTAGAATCGTTTTTCTGGTATTTTTGGTTTCCTAGATGTTCTTCTGTTCTAATCTTGGATCATAGGATCAGTTTTATCTTTTGCATTAAATAATATTTTGCCTAAATTAATATCTGTTTTGAAAACTATATTACTATTCACATTTTTATTAAGGAACACTCCTACATTTTTAGATAGAGTCCCAAAATAAGGGAATATAGTTTAATCAATAAAAAAGAACGTAAATACAACCTTAACCTAATTTATCGGCACATGAATAATAAAACCGAAAGAACTTTTCAAAATATTACCTTATTTTGGAACTTTATCTGAAAGTGCCAATGTTCTTTATTGAAAATCTGAGTAGTAATATAGCTTTCAATACATTAATTTAAGTAAAATATTATTTATTACAAAAGATATTGCGCCGTATGGGGAAATGCGGTGTTTATAAACTTGAATGCCCAGAATGTAATAGTGTGTATATTGGCCAATCAGGGAGAACATTCCAAATTAGAACAGAATAATATCTACGAAACCAAAAGTACTAAAGAAGTAATTCTAACTTCAGACGCAACTAGTGCAGTTAATGTAGTATGAAATTTAGACCAAGTATTTTATCTATTCCTTAGTATTAAGGAATTATTGCAAATCTACTTTTAAATTTTATAGAGTGAATGAAATTTATATTGTATTCCTGCAAATGAGAGCGCATGTTTTAATAGCATAATCGGTAAAATCTTGAAAGTTTGTGTTTGTTGAAGATACATACTGCATGGAAAAGAGTAAGTTTGTCTTTCTGCTCAAAATGGGTGGAGTAATAGATCAAGCTCCAAAGTATAGGTCAATTAGCCTATCATCTTTAGGTTGAGGATAAAAAATAGTAGAAAAGAGCGTTGATCAATTTTTTCTACTTCAACTACAAGTGCTAGAAAACTTAGGAATAGTATTCAATTTGTCTCATATAAAATTTTCATATTTGAAAAATCATCAATAAAACAACCATTGCATTGGACAAGTGTAGGTAAATGTATAGAAAAATAGGAAATTTAATTCCAAAACGAGAGTATAATTAGATCCATGTTAACTTATGAAGTAGTAGAAAAACTAGGTGAGTAGCTTATAAACTAAGCCAGATCAATTTCCTGTAAGTCACCGAAAGAAAAATTTACAGAGGCCTTTTTTATGAGGAAGCCAGTTCAGAAATTCTTTAGAAAACTTTAATAAAAGATACAGAATAATTATACCAGATAAACAGGAATGCAAAAGGAAGTTTCGGGTATACAGGTAGAATATACCACGGATGGTTCTGAGACAAACAAGGCCTCAGAGACAAAATTTACAAACTCGAAGAAATGTTGATCATCCAGATGAGCCTAAGTGAAGATACTATAGAATTTCAAGTGGAAATAACCACATTACATCACTGGGTTGAAGAAATTAATAGACAAAATATGACAAGTCACATTAATGGCCATTTTCTTCGACAGCCAAATAGAAGAAGAAACTGCAATTCATATACTATGTCAATCTAAGAGCAAGAACACGTTCCTGCAAATGGGAGATGAATATTCCGAAAGAAAAGAAATAATTTATTGTGTATTCGTGCCGCGAATAGGCTGGAGAATGTAGTCTAACGAGACATGATTACTATAATAGTCCTTTGTAATGGAATAGGTTCTATCTTACGAAATCTAATATAATACAATAATCTATTTTCAATTTCTATTGTGCTTGGTACCATCAAAAGGCAGATATTTCTTGACGTATGTACCTATTATGTGTACTTGAAATATTGTATTCTTCATCTTAAACATAATTTCCCAGATCATGAAAACTATTTAATTAATTTTTATCATTTTATTTCAACAATATTTAAATTACAACGTAGAAACTTATTAACTAAATTCGTTAAATAATATATATATAAACATTTATCTAAAAATAACATTGTCATATAAATCTTTACTGCTTTTAGAAAAGTTTCTTTTAAATGGATTCCATGACAAACGTTTGTTGTGGTTGTTATGTTGAGCAACTGAACCTGATGGACTTGACATTTCACTCGAAATTCCAGAACTGCTGCTGTGTGTTGATACTGTTCCCTTAGTCGATTTCGTTGCCTAAAAAATTTTTTTTGCTACATTAATTCTTTGTTGAACTATGACTCGTAAAAATGAATTGGTGTATGTATAAATACATACTTCCATACACCAACTCATTTTTCATATATAAGTGCTATAAAGCGATAATGACCATGTTCAACTTGAACGTACCAATATGCGTTCAAATTGAGTATTCAAATTTATTAATGCAAAAGGAAGGTATTGGTTAAAGTTCCTGAATAGTTTTGGAAATCTTCTATATCTGCTGCTGCCAATTTGTTTTTGGAATAGTAATTGGATACAAATTTAATATATATAATTTTGTTTAAGTGTGTAAAAAGATTTCCAAAATTTTTACCGTTATATAATTAGATATAGAAAAGAATTTAATAATTAGAGCAAAATTTGAATACATCGCAAACAAATTTTGTCAATAAATTAAGATTCGACTATTGGTTTTAGATTTCAAATAAAAAAATATAGGGATTACAAAATCATTAATTTACTTTAAAATACAGTAAGATGTAATTTAACTACAATTTCAATTGTTTTAAAAGAAAAATCTATGCAAATTACGGATCTAGATGTCATTCTAAACTTATGTAAAAGTAGATAAGTTCTGAAATTAGATTTCTTATTTAATCAAGATTAGATATGGAAAATAATCTAATATATCATTTAATAAAATACACTTTGTTTGTTCAAAAGCATCAATTACAAGATGAGAAAAATTACTACTATCCAATTCTATGGTACTACAAGAAATGCAACCAGAACACGAGTAATTATAAAAGTATTAAATATATATATATATATATATAACCATGCTCAGATGTATTAGACACCCCAGGTAAAAACCCTTATTCCCGGTATTATCCAAGTCTGATGGAAATTAACCGTAAAAATAGTTAATGGTATTTACAGAAATGCGTTTTTGAATACCCTAGTTAATCCCCTATTGAAAAGAATAGGTGGAATGCGGAAATTGTGGATTTTAGAAATTTAGTGTCATTCTAGCAGTGTGTGAGCAACGTGCGTTTGTGATTTTGTGGTAGAGATCAATTAGATTATCCTATTTTTTCACGTTGTGTCAATTATTTGTTGAAGAAATATGCCTAAAACACGCGAGTTGTCGGTAGGGAAATGCGCCCAAATAGTGCTACTGCATTCCCAGAAGTTATCAATAGCTGCAATTGCAAAAAAAAATGTTCGCGATGTGCAGTCCGTACAACCATTAGTTGCTACCAGGAGAGTGGGTCGTTTGTTAACAGACCAAAAAGTGGCAGAAAACCCTGTACCTCGATTAGAGAAGACAGAATTTTACAAAGACTGGCTCTCAGTGATAGGAAAAAATCGTCGAAACAGCTAGCCAGTGAGCTGAAACAGCGTTATCGTGTAACAGTTTCTGCGCAAACAGTGAGAAGGCGTCTCCAGCGTGCTGGTTTACGAAGGTGTAAAGCGCGACGTAAACCGCTTTTAACTGACGCTCATAAAAAGAAGCGGTATTTATGGGCCAAACAACATGAAAATTGGACAATCGAGAAGTGGTCGAAGATTCTTTGGTCTGATGAATCGAATATCGAGGTATATAAGTACATCTTCATGACTAATATTCTTATCGTTGTATGCAATTCAGTCTACATGTAACATTAAATAAAATTAATCCTGTCTAAGTGCTAACTTTCTTCTTTTGCCTGGAAGCTTAGGAGACTACCTGGGACGCTATACGTTCGGCGTAGGCAAGGGGAAGCTTATGAATCACAATGTATCATTCCCACAGTAAAATTTGGAGGTGGTAGTATCATGGTTTGGGGTTGTATGTCTGCATACGGTGTTGGAGAAGTGTACCTGTGCGATGGACGGATGAATAGCCAACGCTATTTAGCCATGTTGGAGGAAGTATTAGAATCGTCTGTGCTAAAACTATTCGACCAGGATAATCCACAATACATTTTTCAGCAAGATAATGCGCCCTGCCACAAATCGGGAGCTGTAATGCGTTGGTTCGAGGAAAATACAGTGGAGGTATTGGATTGGCCACCACAAAGTCCCGATTTGTCGCCCATTGAAAATTTGTGGCGTATTTTAAAAACTAAGATCACGGAACATAAATGCCTGTCAAAAGCAGAATTATCAACAAAAATTCGCGAAATATGGGCTGCAATACCACCGGCAGTGTTACAATTTAGTAGCAAGTATGCCTCGACGAGTGCGAGCTGTCATTAAGGCCAAGGGCGGAGCGGCAAAATATTGATAAATTGTACTATATTACTAAATAACACTTTGTACATAATTTTCACAACAGTTTTATTTTCCTCACCTCTCTTTTGACTAAACTATATAAACTATATATGAATGTATGTACATAAATTCGTAAGGTGTCTAATACATTTGAGCATGGTTATATATATATATATATATATATATATATATATATATATATATATAATCAATATGCATGAAATTTCTAAATAGGCTTATTACTGAGACTAAAACGATTGGACTGAATCCCCAAATAAGACATTAGCATTTTTACTAACGAGCTTTATGTATAGTATATTGGTTTTAGATTTTGGGACCCAAAGGTGTTATTAGGTCGACTTGAGTCTTGAAAAAGGTGAAAGTTGATTTCAGACAAAATAAATGGAGAATCAATTGTGTTATTGAAAACTTATATCAGAAATTTAACATTAAGTAACTCATGTACAGTGGAAAGTGATTGAAAGTGAATTTATATTGTACTACTGCAAATGGGAGTGCATACTTTAATAGCATAATCTGTAAAATCTTGAAAATTTGTGTTGCTTGAGGATACATACTGCATGGAAAAGAGTAAGGTTGTTATTATTACAATGGCGCAAATGTACGTAATCAATACCATAAGGATATTCGCCAGTAGATTTAAATACAAGATATTTCAAAAGTCTTTTCTGCACTCTCAAATTCTAGATACAATTTAATATATTATTTGAGATCCGCTTATACTGCTTAGAGATTTTAAATTTGCAAATAAGTATTTTTTTGTACAAAATGAAAAAAATAGATGTATAATAGTTACATATTATTACAGTCATTACAGTCTTCTGCTAAAGGAATTAGTGATGGGTTATTCCATTTTTTGCCGTAATTCATAATTTGGAATTGTGGACATTTCATATCGCTATTCTTTAACATTTAGATCTTTTCACATTTTTAATTTATCTAAGTCATCTGAGTTGGTACCTGCTTTTTTCATCAGCATTAAATAGGCAACATCAACGCATTCTTTTAATAGTGTTCCCATATTTGTTGCTAACGAAGATGCGCCGTATGTTTGACTTTCAGCATTGATTTGGCAATTTTTTAATTAAAGGGTGTCATAAATTCATACATACCTTTAAATAATTTATATCCATAGGTGTCACCAATTTCATATTTAAAGTATCGCTGGACTTTTTAATTAAAGATACTACATCTTCGTGATAAGACCATTTAACGTCTTTATCTCCAATGGCCACAATAAAATCACCTTCTTTTACACCTCCATATTCTGCCAAAGAATTTTGTTCAACTATTGCAATAATAACAGGAGCATCTCCACGTACAGAAAATCCAAAACCATCTGTTTGTTTTCCACGGTGTAATTGTATAAGACGTGGTGCAGTCCAGTGCCGTTTGGCAGAAAAAATAGCTACTGGCCCCAGAGCTCTGAATAAATCATTTACCTTGTGCACTGTAAAGTCTGGAGGAGTTAATGATAACTGAAATTTTGTAGAAGCTAAAATTGAAAAGAGACCGATTCGATAAATTAAAAATATAACAATTGCAGATTTTTTTTCTACAAAGGTAAAATTTGTAGTTTACAACTTAAGAAGAAATAATCTTGTAATCGTTGGTACAAGTTTTTTAAATGTTCTCCTTTATATAAGAAAAGGAATACAGTATAGTAATACTGACGCGATATTTTATTAAAATGATTTTATAATTTTATAGTTTTACACTGTAGTAGTGTCATATACTAAAAAATTCGTTTTTAAAGCACAAATTATTTTAATCGTAGTATAGGTTTTCATATATTAATATTTCAAAAGCTTCTTTTTGGACATTTTTTTTGAAAAAATAGTGTTAATTAGAATTTAATATCATGTTCTAAAAAATTTCTCTAGATTTACGAATTAGTTTCTAAAAAAAATGTTGATATAATCAATTTTTCGTGTGTATGTATCATAAGCATTTCGGTTTATTCTTAAGCCGTATAAACAGACATTTTGTAATAAAATATTTAAACTTGTATAGAACTATAGTAAATATTGCCAATATAATGACATTATTTTCTTAGGAGTTCATGAATAAATGCATAAGAATAATGACTACATAAATTTTTAAATACGTCTCTCTTTAACACACATGAGAAAAATTGTACTAATTGTGTTCGAAGTAATCCGTTTCAATGTCAATATACCGTTGATGTCGATATTTCCACTTTTTAAATGTATTAAGCAAGGCGTTTGAGGTCTTTCAAAAAGCGTAATAATTTCAGAATAAATTTCTTAATCAGTGAAACATTTTCTACTTCATATTTTTTTTTAATTAGAGAAAAGTGGATGTTTCAACACATTAGTACTTTTATTCTTATAAAATGAGATGTATTAAGCCATGTAATGGCAGATTTTCTGGACGGTACTTATATTGGTCACGTATTATTGAGTATTTACTGTCTTCTATTCAAACTTAACAGCATTGACTAAACCAGCATTTGTAAGAAATACCGCGTACATAACTTTTTTTATTAAGCACTGTTTTCATTTACAGACTTGAATCATCTTTACATATCCAGACACCACTTTTTTATGAGTTAGAATATCACAAAATAGTATGTCATCACGTTAGCTAACCAACAAGTTAACCATCTTGAAAGCATACTAAATTATCGCACGATATTGTTCCCATAAATAGATCTTTTATGGGAATATTATTATGATTACTTTGAAAAGAAAAGGACGCAGTTTTAGCAAATTTTTTATACAGCAAAAATAGTTTTTATTGACATGCTATAGTTGCTATGGATTTTTTTATATACAGAGTATCTTAAAATTTCCATTCCTCGTATTTAGGTCTTACCCCAGATATTTTTCATTTTTTGCCTTATTTGTGAGAAATTAGTTTGTAAATTTAGGGCAGCTTTTCTAGCACAATTTACGATGCAAAATTCTGATTAGCAATATATTTTGAAAAGAATGTCGAAAAAGTGGTTGAAATATTAACATGTAATTATTTAGTTGATAATACAGTATAGAAATATGTATTGCTGAGGAAAATCTTTTATAAGAGCAAAGCTCGCTTCATAACATAAAAATTACCTTGAATTTTTGGTGGATCCAAAATTTCCCGAAAATCGTCTTCACTTTTATTTTCTGTGAATGTTTGTAAAACGCTTCTCTGTGATACTCGCAACACATTTATTAAAGCTTGTTTTCCTTTTAATTCTCTGCACATTCTATGTAGTCTTTGGCACTCTTCATGTATTACAAGAGCCTCCCTTAAATGAGCTCTTCCTGAAATTAATTAAAATGCCGGAAATGTATTTCCATATTTTCTTTATTAAATCTAAAGGTTTAATAAAATATTAATAGTGTAAAGAGAAATTTAATATTTCATAAATAATTGCTTTTTATCTGACAGCTTAAATATTTGATAATTATGGTAGTACGACTTTTAATATGTTGTAGTAAAACATTGGTTTTAATATTAGGTGCGCAACTAAGTTCTCGCTGTTTTTTGACGAAAATGCAACTTTATTGTGAAAAAATGTGTACAAATGAATCATTCAAAATATTGCCCATCGCTAGCGACAACTTTTTCCCATCTTTCTGGCAGAGCTCGAATACCGTCACGGTAGAAGTGTTCGTCTTTTGAGGCTATCCACGAATCCAGCAATTTTGAGATGTCTTCATATGAGCGGAACTGCTGATTAGCCAGACCATGTGTCATCGAACGGAACAAGTAATAATCGGACGGCGCAATATATGGGGAATATGGCGGGTGGGGTAGGATCTCCCATTTCGTTTCTAAGTAGGTTTTAACGGGTTTGGCAACGTGTCATGCTGTAGAATCACTTTTTCGTGCCTCTGCTCGTATTGTGGCCGCTTTTCGCGCAGTGCTCAACTCAATCGCATCCATTGAGTTCGATACCGTTCCCCAGTGATGGTTTCGTTCGGTTTCAACAGCTCATAATAAATAACACCGCCCTGGTCCCACCAAATATACAGCAAAACCTTCGCAACATGAATATTCGGCCGAACCGACGACGTAGAAGCATGACCGGGCAGTCCCCATGATTTCGTTCTCTTTGGGTTGCTGTAATGAATCCATTTTTCATCACCCGTAACGATGCGATGAAGAAAACCCTACCTTTTTTGCCGCTGGAGCAGTTGCTCACAGGCGAAAAAACGACGCTCAACGTCTCTTGGCTTCAAATCATAAGGAACCCAAGTTCCTTGTTTTTGAATCATTCCCAACGCATGCAATCGTTGGGAAATGGTTTGGCGGGTAACTCCTAATGCTGAAGCATGCTCTTTTTACGTTTGGCACGGATCCTCATCGAGCAATGCCTCCAATTCAGCGTCTTCGAAGGTTTTTGGTCTTCCTTCACGCGAACGGTCATCAACATCGAAATCACCGTCTTTGAAGCGACGGAACCAATCACGGCACGTTGTTTCACTTAGAGCAGCATCTCCGTAAACTTTTTGGAGTTCTCGATGCGCTTCGGCCGCCGTTTTCTTCGAATTAAAGAAGAAAAATCCCGCAAATGACGATTATTTGGCACAAAATCAAACATTTTCACACAACCAAAAGTATATGACGCAAAAACAAAATCACTAATGTGTCCAAGCGGTTTGTTTACCACATGTTTAAGTTTGGTTCATGACGTTTTGGTTATGTCACAATCGACCAGCAGTTACTACTGGAGCCATCTCTTGAAAAACAGCGAGAACTTAGTTGCGCACCTAATAGTTTTTGTTGTCGAGGTTGAAGTATTTTAAGATCGCATTTTGCTATTTAAGTTAATATGAGGGTAGTTCAAATAAAAACAGGGCTTTTTATCGTTTGTATCGCAAGTGGCGCTTGGTATACTTTGGTATGTGTTGAATGAGGATGTTGAAAAGAGAAGAGTCTATCGACCTAGCTCACGGGAGCTGTAGGCTAGTAGCACGGATTAAAAATCATTTGAACAAGTAGAGTAAAGGATTAAATGATAGTCTAACTTTGCTAAATGGTTTTGTACATACTATTATTTGTAATATGATGTAAAATTTGTAGATTATTACGCATAATTCAGCATTATTCATATTTAAAGTTGCCTGTGTGTCCAAAACGACGCGTTCCACAATTCTACTTAATTTGAAAAATACAGCTATCATTTTCTTCTTTACAGATCGGGATTCTCTGACAACTACGAGTGTGTCCTCATTATCAAAAACCCAAACTTTGTTTCGAGCTTTGGTCGGCACATCGTAATAGTACAGACAAGTCTCGTCACCTATCACGATGTTGTTAACATACCGAGATTATCCCTTATTAAACTTTTTTAGCATCTCCCGGCACCAAGTCACACGTCGTGTCATGTGCTCTTCAGTCAGTCGATGCGGCACTCAGAGAGAACAAAGTTTCTTCACGTGCAAATGATCATGCAGAAACGGAGGAATTGCTGGTGCATTTAGGTCTGAAGTACCCTTTATCTGTTAGTAGGCCACTCGCCTGTCCTCGCCAAGCATTTTCCTCACAGTAGTAGCGTTTTCTTCCGTAACTGACGTTCGTGGCCTTCCCGGTCTTTCAGCATCCTCCTCAGTTAAATTTCCCTTTTGGAATTCTCTATACCACCTGAGTATCGTTGTGCGATGTGGACAAACATGACCTAGTGCAAGAGTCATTTATTCGAAGCACTGGTCTATGTTTAAACTACGCACGAAATTATAACGCAAAACTATCCTTATCTCATTTTGTGACCACGATGCCATCGCAAGCACTTTACACTCTCACTGCTAATGAATAACTGAGCCCATCGACATGGCGCGGCGGCTATTATGCACGTATGAACATGTCTCAACATGTAGCAACAAGCAGCTTCCTACAATTCATTGTTGCGTCATATGGCAAAACTTTCCTAGTACCCTTTGTATTTAAATTAAAAGTAAGATATTGCACAATTAGTAAGGTGCCAGCTTCTATGACATCTTGTTTTGAAAAATACACTTTCTTGTAAAAGATTTAATCTTTCTTCATTTTACTTTCATTTCTTCTTACTTTTGTAGTAGTAGCTTATAATAGGTGCAAATGCCTTGCATTTAACGTATGTATATAGTCGTCATTCCTTGACTTTAGTTAAGCATTCCAAAGACTTTTGAAACTAAACAGGTTAAAGGTTAGTAATATAGTTTAAAATTAAAATTTATTGTTCATATTAAATTTGAAGTTTCTCTATCTTTATTACTATTAAGCTGTTTTTCATGTGTGCTTCAGGTAAATGAATACATTATTGCTTCCTATAGAACATAATTTATTTGTATTAAAATTAGTTACGTTGCTTAACATAGCATTAGTGTTATTTGCAGTAGATATTAGCATTGATTACATTAATCGACTATATGAACTATATTATTTAAACTAAAAGCGATGACTTCGCCACTTACCAAGAAGTTTACGTTCACTGTCATTTTTTGGTATTCTAATATCTAATTGGGTGGCTGCGCTTTCTACTTGTAAAAATTCCAGTACTTTTTTTGTTGCAAGTGTTATTTCTTCTTTGTCAAGAAAACCCTTCGACGCATAAAAATGAGCCATAGCTGAGTAAAATTCTTTTTTCACTTGAATTAAAGCCAACCAACTATATGGCACGTAGTCTTTCACGGATGGATTTGATATTAGTTTATGAACATTGCAATAACAGTCGGATAGTTGTGCCGCTTCTTGAGCCAAATCAAAACATACATCTATTGATCTATTTTCTTGCGATTGTAAATCTAATTTTTCTAGAAGACATTCTCGAGCTTGAGTCTATAACAAAAAACTATAAAAATTGGTACTTACATTTTAACCACAATTTATCAATTGGTATACCAGTGTTACTGCGTTATTTTAACTGTTTTTAATCTTCAGAAATAAAATATACTAAACTTTCTTTTTTACTCTAATTTCAAATATGGTAATACGTTTTTGTCAGTACGCAACAAATGTATAGTTTATATTGCTGTTATCGTTGCTGTCTGAGTAATACAAATGGTACTAGGAAAGTTTTGCAATATGACGCAGCAGTAAATCGTAGGAAGCTGCTTGTTGGTGCGTGTTGAGACATGTTCATACGTGCATAGTAGCCGCCGCGCCATGTCGATGGGCTCAGTTATCCATTAGCAGTGAGAGTGTGTGCTTGCGATGGCATCGTGGTCACGAAATGAGATAAGGACAGTTTTGCGTTATAATTTCGTGCGTGGTTTAAATATAGACCAGTGATTCGAAGAAATGACTCTTGCACTGGGTGATGTTTGTCCATATTGTACAACGATATTCAGGTGGTACAGAGAATCCAAAGGGGGAAATTTAACTGTAGAGGATCCTAAGAGGCCGGGAAGGCCACGAACGTCAGTTATGGAGGAAAACGTTACTACTGTGAGGAAAATGTTTGGCAATGATAGGCGAGTGACCTACCAACAGATATAGGATACTTCAGGCCTAAATGCACCAGCAATTCGTTCGATTCTGCATGATCATTTGCACGTGAAGAGACTTTGTTCTCTCTGGGTGCCGCATCGACTGACTGAAGAGCAGATGACACGACGTGTGACTTGGTGCCGGGAGATGCTAAAAAAGTTTAATAAGGGACAATCTCCGTATGTGAACAACATCGTGACATGTGACGAGACTTGGCTGTACTATTACGATGTGTCGACTAAAATTCAAAATAAAGTTTGGGTCTTTGATAATGAGGACACACCCGTAGTTGTCAGAAAATCCCGATCTGTAAAGAAGAAAATGATAACTGTATTTTTCAAATCGAGTGGAATTGTGGAACGCGTCGTTGTGGACACACAGAAGACAGTCACAGCTAAGTGGTATACTGAACAGTGCCTGCTTAAAGTCATTAGATCTATGAAGAACCTGCAGCCAAAGTCAAGAATGGACACCTGGTTCCTCCATCACGATAATGATAATGACCACGACAGGATTGAAACTTCTCGAGCACCCTCCCTGCACTCCAGATCTTGCTCCCTGCGACTTTGCACTGTTCCCCCGTGTGAAAATGAAGCTAAAAGGGAGGCGGAGAGGTGTATTGAGTGTAGAGTAAATTACTTTGAAAAATTAAATAAACAAAGCTGTATTGCAAAACTCTCCTAGTACCCTTTGCATGGGTCGATGAAATCAAACAGAAATTGAACCCATTATTCTTTTCAATCACCTTGTTTTATTTATTTCTTTGTTTTACTTACTACTTAGTGTAATGAAATTTCACAAAATAACGACCTCAACAATCAACAATATTTATGCAATATTGTGCAATCTATCTACAAGAAATGAATATTTTGCTTGAAAAACTTTATATAATTTTTATAAGTCTATTGACGTTGGAAAATATAATCTTTTTGGATTCGATATTTGGCCCCATACGCGAAATGTTACGGAGGTCAGATTTTGTATTCGAACTCTTAAAAATAGCCCAATACATTTAAAATTATGTGAGATGATTTTTTTCTAATTTCTGTTATAGTATTAAAGGAAACAGATTTGATTAACACATATTTTTTTATATTGTTATAAATACGGAAAAATATTTTTTCTCATAACTTGTCTATCTAAGTTTAATTACTAATATTAGGTACATGTGCTGTACTTGTTCTGTATTTAGTTTCATTCGCTAAAAAATTACTATTAAACTAAATTTTCATTGCTTACGTATGTATATATTTACATACTTATGAAGAATAATATTAATAATTTTACTTACCAACATTAATTGTATAAGCATTTCCAGCATTTCAGTTCCCAGGTCCATTGATGGTGCATTTGTAAAATTTTCGTCAATGTACCTAAATGTACCCGCTGCCCGCAAAAAACTGTCCACAGCTGCATCCAAGCCTTTCGCAGTTAGTCTATCTTGTTTAGCACCTATTTGGGTGTACAAAGCTCCAATGTTAAATAGAACACATGTTTTTTCAAAAGCTACCGTCCTTTGACATGAAGGTACACCTTGAATAAAATTTCGAGCTGTTATTTAATTTTTTTTCAACTAACTAAAGGCAGTACCTGTTAATGAATCAAACCATTCAAAATATATTCCTAATGATCGATTTGGCGAAAAAAATCTCCTCTCAACGTAATACAATTGATTGTAGTACCTAGACAATAATCCTATTCCAGAATTATCGCGTAATGGCGTTCGCATTGCCTAAAACCATAGTAGTACATAAACGTTAGTAGGTAATTTTGATGGAGCCTGTGGTTGATTAACTTAATCAAAGAAGGTTGATATATAACCCCTTTCCACATTAATTTTCGTATTCTGTATACGCATTTTGACAACTAAATTGTCATCATCAGCAGATAATTAAACAGTGTCGCACCTGGAAAACTACGGCACAAATACCCTTTCGAAAACAACTTCCTCACACGATCTGTACCGTTGAAAGCCAAAACGCACAGTATACAGTATGCACAGTCACAGTATGTCACAGTGGGCGTTTTGGTTTTCAACATTTCGAACTTTTTATACGTAGTAATAAGTGATTGTTTGGATGTGCGTGAGTTCATATATGTGTCTCTATCTCCTTTCCTCCCTCTCTATAATTTCCCCCTAATCATCTCTTTCGCCCCCCCCAATCTATCCCCACCCTTTCTAAATACAAAAAAATTAGTGAATTAAAGTATTGCACATGTAAAAGGTTTGTCACTTTTATTGCTATTGAATAGTCGTTTGTTGCTGATATCGTTGAAATTATAAGGTTTAACTAAATTCATAAAGGGTACAAAAATGTTTGAAAGTCAGTTATAAGAAACTTTTATATAAAGTAGAATCGGAAGAGCTTGTTTTATTTCTAAGGAAAAACAATATATGTATCTCAAAAATATCTAAAATTATGCATGCTGAGCAAATTTGTGAAGGATACAACATAATTTAAAAGTTAATTTGAAACAACGTTTGTATGAACAATTTTTTAAAATTTTGAACAGAAGTAATAGATGTTTTTTAAGCTGCATGAGAACTATCGATAACTATGGTTTGACAGCTGATAATGTCAAACTGTGTTAACATTTCTGTTCAGTAAGGTTTGGCAAGTCACCATGAATCCTTTAACGCCAAAACAACGTTTCCAAATTGTGTAAATTTACTTTGAAAAAAATAAATCGGTTCGCGAAGTTCATAGAGCACTTCGTCCATTTTACGGTTAACATAATCGGCCTAGTGAGCAAGCAATTCGTGCAGTTATTGATCGTTTTCACACTAATTTTACTCTTCTCGATACAAAACCATCAACAAGACAAAGAAATGCGCGTACCGAAGAGAATATTGCTGCCGTAGCGCGAAATATTGTAGAAGACGCCGAAATGTCGATTCGTCGTCGTTCTCAACTTGTTGGCCTTTGTCCTTCGACTACTTGGAAAATTTTACGTAAGGATCTTGGCTTACGTGCCTATAAAATACGACTGGGCTCATTTGAAACTGGCCGAAGATGAGCATTTCTATCAAAGAATTGTTTTTAGTGATGAAGCTCATTTCTGGTTAAATGGCTACGTCAATAAGCAAAATTGCCGTATTTGGAGAGAAGACAATCCTCAAGCCGTTAACGATTCATCATTACATCCATTAAAATTGACGACATTTGGTTCCAACAAGATGACGCAACTTGTCATACAGCGGGCTAAATCGATTGATTGCAAAATCAGTTTGGTGACAACTTTATTTACAGAAGTGGTACTGTTCACTGACCCCCTCGATCCTGCGATTTAACGCCTCTGGATTACTTTTTATGGTCATCGGTTTATGCCGACAAACCAACAACTCTTGAAGCATTGAAAATCAATTTCAAGCCACCATTGACGCCATACGGCCAGATTTATTGGAAAAAGTAGTCAAAAATTAGACTGATCGAATGGGCCATGTAACTCGTAGCCGCGACGGACATCTGCCGGAAATCGTATTTAAAAAATAAATGCCATGAAATTATCTACCAGATCATAATAAAAAAATTTCATTCCAACAATATTTCTGTCTTGTATTATCATTTCAAGTTCTCAAACTCTTAAAAAACACCATATAAATATAGGTTATTTCCAATGAACTACTAATAGAACGGAATATAACATAAATTAGAAATCAGTATTCTTAAGGATTTACAGTTTTTCTTATATGTAGCTTTCAATTTTTATTTGAAAGTAGAAGTGATTTATATATAAACAACGAACAACACTAATCACACATACAATGACTGCTTCAAAGAATTATCGACATTTTTGTAAATACACTAGACCATCTTACATAATTCGCTTCTAGGAGTAGGACAAATTATTTTGCTGATTTTACATATGATACATAAGTATGTATATAAGTACATACGGTGAAGCACAATATCGAATTGAATCTTAAAATACGTCCAAAGGCCATTCCTTAAAGTGAACTATTCTCTTCACAAGAACTATGTATATTTTAGATTTAGAATCGAAAACTTTTCCTTTTCAATTAAAAAGTGTTGCCTCGTTAACTTTCGAGTTTTGTTTTATGTTTAATAGTAAACTGTCAATGTATCGATATTTATAAATTATTCTGTAAAGTTACTCACACTTTAATTATTTCATGTTCTTGAAATGTATACAAATAGTAAAAAAAACAAGTTGATTATATTGTATATGCATGTACGTACATGTGTGTACATATATATCATATTTCCACATTTTAATGTTATAAAAATGGAAGTGAATGATGTACAACTCAAGGTCATTGAAACAAAGCCTTTAGATAAAGTCTTGTTAAGGTCACATTCGTTACATTATTTTCGAGTACAATCAGTGCACATAAATCTATAATGTATTACAATGTGAATTCTTTTCGTTGTGCATTTTATTGATGTTTCTTTTTTATCTTAAATATACAAAGAATTTATTCAATTTAACAAATAGCATAGTTCGTTCATTCAACTGTACTTGAATTAATCGCATCAAAGTCCTTATTGTGGTTGTATCTCGTTTCATGTTTTTTAGCATTTTGACGATTTAACAGAGCTGCGATTTTTATACAGGGGGTAATAAGGGGAACTAAAAAAAATCTATCTAGTCATGATAGAAACAAATAATTATGCGTTGCGCAGTATTGTTCAATTTTTCTATTTACGTGTCAAATTTGACTTCAATTTTTTTATTACTTTGTGCTGTGTCTAGTCTTACGCAATAGACAATCAAATTCGTGAATTTGGAACATTATAGTGACATCAAATTATTGACAAAAGAACATAATTCTTCTAGAACTATTCAAAACGATGATTGTAGCGTATGAGGACAAGGTTACGTTATATTTTAAAGTGCAATATTGGTCAAAGTAGTTTCGGTTAGGTCGTGAATCTATTGAAAATGATCCAAGGTCTTTTGGGACCAAGCAAGAGTTATTCTTGTTGAATAGATTCCAAAGCGAACTACAGTAACAGAGCTCGTATCTAAGATAATACAATCAGAAAATTACGTATGACTATTGACCAAAAAACAACCAAGTTTGCGCCATAAAGAAGTCCTCCTTCTTCATGACGATGAATGAGTTCACAAGGCAGCCAAAGTCCGACCTATTTTCCGCGAGGGTAACTTCTTTCAGCTGAGCCATCCAATTTAGTCCCATTTTAGCTCCGTCCGAGTTATTTTTCATTTAGAAATTTTAAAATGCAACTTGAAGAACGTAATTTTTCACGCTATAACAAATTAAAAGAGAAGATGAGTGCCTATTTTGAAGATCAACAGAAATCATTTTTTTCTGAAAAAGTCGTTGCAGGATAGATGCAAATATGTTGAAGTTAAGGGAGATTACATTGAAAAATAAAATTATTAAAACAATCGTAGGTCTTTGCTTTCATTGATAGGTAGAGAATTTTTGAAATTCCTCTGGTAGTCCTACTTCAAAAAATCGATTATAATTTTAAAAAGTTTGAAGATCATAGCGGAATAGATTTTTACATCCGTGAGTTTTCTTCTGGTGTTTACTATTTATTTGGATTCTTAAAAGGTCAATTAGTAGAAGTAAAGATTAAAGACAATAATAACAATAGCTTATTGTTAAACGGAAAAATTTCAAGACAAATTAATGAACATACATACATATATTCAGCTAATTATATTAATAGAGTGATTTGTTAATGGAATTGAAGAAAATATCTGCTTAGAATAGATCGGCGATGTTGTTTTAAGCAGAGAACGAGAACCATGGAACCAGTTGATGCTAAGAAACGGTAAGACAAACGTAGGAGAAGAACGATAGAGTTTATGTGACATGTGAAGGCTGAAAAAGGAAAATAAATGAGGGGAATCGATAGACCCTTGAATATCTGTTCGTATAAGTCTGGCTGATGATCTTTCAGATGCAGTGATATAAATATTGTTGATATTAGAAGCAAAAGTTAAACGAGATTCAAATATAACACACGGGTTCTTTACACTATCGACTTTATTGAGAATGAAATTATGTATAAAATATTATAGTTTGAGCCAATATAATTAAATTTTTTTGTATAAGAGATGTATCAACATTTATTGATATTTAATCCTAATTTGTAGGCAAAACACTATTACAAGAGAACGTTGACATTTCATGTATCATCGCAAGTTCGAACGGAAGAATAAATTTTTAGGACGTTTGCATATGCAAGTATTGATCAAGATAAAGATGTTAAAAGATTGTTCAGTAATTACGCTAATAAGAGAGAGACTAAATGCGTGTCTTATATGACAACAGACTTCAAAGGATTTATATTCATTATTAAGAACAGTATTTATGAGTCAAGTAAGTTTGTAAAGAATAATAAGAAAGGACTTAACCCAAAAGCTGACAGTGCACTATGTAGTATATACCACATCAATTTCGTCACAAAGATAAAGTTGCTCACTAATAAACTAGCAGATAGTCGTAAGATTTGTCACTGTAGATCTACTCCTGTAGAAAAGGAGAAATGCGTGATTTAGTATTATGATACAACAAGAATAAATTATGTTCGTCAGTATGTATGATGGAAAATTTAATAGCAAATGTGTTAACAATATCTTGAGAAGAATCTAAACGCGTATCATTACACTGATGAGCTGAGCAGTACGTTAAACTTTTTTTATGTTGCCTTGGTAACTGGTTTATCCTCGTATGAAGAGAGTAAAATAGTATCAATTAATTCAATATATATCTAGTACTTATCAATCAAATATTGAAGATTTAAATATATAATTTGTTTATTTGACTTTAAGCATACATACAAGGGGAATTAGAAACCTACCTAATAATAAAACAAAAGATATAATTTTCTTGACAATTTTATTTTTCAACGCAATCTTTCTTAACTTCAATACACATTCATCACCTGACCAGCAACGACTTTTTTCCATCAGAAAAAAAATTATCGGCTTCAAAATAGGCAACATTATCCTTTTTCCAATTGGTCATAGTCTACAAAACGGCGTTCTCTTGGGTGCTTTTTACATTTGGTTACATTTTTTCAAATTTACAAATAGAAAGAAGTCGGGTGGAGTCAAATCTGGACTATGTGATGAGTGTTCCAGCTCAAAGAAGTTACACGAGAAAGAGAATAACTTCCCTTTGATTCCAAGAGACTGTGCCCATGAGCTTTCCACTTGAGATATGTGGAGCTTGAAGGCGGAGAACGATTAGGGGACCCATTGTATGAATTTTGATTTTGTTTCAGGATACCAATGATGTATTCAATTATCATGGTCTGTCACTATCTTAGAGAAAAACATTTGCATTCAAAAATGTCAACTGGTTTATACAAATTAATTGTCGAGAACCATTGTTTCAACTTTCATGTAAACATCAGAACTGATTGCGTTGGCAGGCCTTGCGCTTCTTGGGTCATCTTCAATAGATTCATGAACTTTCGAAACTGTTCTGACAAATATTTCACTTTAAAATATGACGGAGCCCCGGTTCCAAATATTGCAATAGTTTTAGTAGAATTATGTTCCCCTGTCAAAAATTTGATAAATCTGCAATGTTTTAATTTCACAAACCTCATTTTTTATTGTGAAATTTTTTATAAAGAACAAAATAATGTATCAAATGAAATCAAATTTGACATACACGTAGAAAAATGTCATTATTGGACGTTGCAAGGGCGTACAATTGGTTGTTTCTATCATGTCTAGGTTCTCTGCTTCCTCAAGTAGTTTTATGAGGTATTATATGGTATTGAAGTCATTGTGTAGTTGAAAGAAATTATTTTTGTAAATACCCGTGAATGTCCTTCAATTAATTTATTACTACAAATGAGTTTTACAGTAAGAAATATTTAGGAGTATATTACTGGTAGATGTACTTTATTGCTCAAAATATTTGCATAAAAACGTAATTTCATTTCACCAGTTTGGTAAGAAATGTGTTGTTAGAAATAAGCCACTTAATAAACCTGTTTATTTACTTAATATATTGTATTTAATACATTCTGTTTGGTGTCCGTTGATCATGTATCGGAGTGCAATTAAAAACAAAACCGTTACATAATATATTCGAATTTACATATACTTTTAAGTATTAAGGTATTAAGTATTAGTTTCATTTAATTAATGTTATATTATTTTTTAAGAAAGATTATGCCGTTCATTAGTAATATGGTTTAAATACCTTTAAATTCTAGCTTGGATAGGAGTTAGACGTTGATACTAAATACAAGAATTTTTGGTTTGAGTACATGTTTGAGCATTACCTGTCTAGTATCCATAAAGTCTGCTATGGCATCTTCATATTGATTAGCGTCTTCGCTATAATGTTCTAAAATAAAGTCTTTAAAGGCGTCTCTAAAATCAATTTCCTTTGTTTCTTTTAATCCTAAAGGGATCATTGGCATAACTTCTTTAGTACTGAAACATAAAATACAATTAGATGTGTTACATGTGTAAAATTATTATTCAATATAAATTACAGTTTTGTACCACTGTGGTCTACTTAGTCTACTTAAAGGGGATGAGTGGTAGAAAGTGCATATTTAGCTAAGAAACTTACACTCCTTGCTGAACAGAAAGTGGGGCGCGCCTAAATATGATTTCAGTAACGTTGCGTATACTCATATTACTAGAGGTCTACAAGTAATTCGTGAAAATGAACACCTATCCTACACACGTTTCCTTATTTATCGAAACTCATTGATCTCATATTTTCAGGAGGGTTTTTATGTATGATCTTTATATTACTAATTTGTCTAAATTAATTCTAGAAACAGCAGGCGAGTAGCAAAGCATATTTTATACATTTCTGAAGATCTGCACTCTTCCAAAGATCGAGCAACACTAATATATTAGATGCAACAAGGAATACGTCCTCTTTTGGCCATCCCTCACTAGATTTTACGTAGATTGAAGATATCTACTGTATGTGTATATGTTCACTGTGAGTAATTTGGTATTGTGTATCTCCTGCTTGGAGCATTTTTATCTTCGTACATTGGTGACACTTTTGTGTGACTATGTGCCAAACGAATATTTTACGTAATTAGGTTATGGTTTTCAATGATAAAAATTAAGTAGTAAAGCCAATCTCACATAGGCACTAACTTAAGTATTTTATTGCCGACAGATGTCATTGCTCACCCGTATGTGTTAGCGTTAATAATACTATAATGAGCAGAAATTTTATTTACAAAAAAATTACTTTGTGGTAGGATGATTTTTGTCAAACATTTAGTATATTTATATTTTATAATATTTATAAATTTTATGTTTTTCGATGAAATGAATCGTATATGTATCAGAGTAGAGTGAAATATTCTCTGCTCTAACAAATCAGTTTTGTGTGCAAATAATTATTTTTCTGTATATACCTCTTTCAATGCTGCACACTTACTCTAGGGTGTTCAAGCTTTATATACCCGCTGTATAGTAAAATTTTCGCATTAACTCCTATAATTTTATTGTTTGTGCAGATAAGTGGATGTGAGGCAAAATATTTTATGCTTAGCTTTTGATTGACCTTGACTCACTTTTTTTCTAGTGCGAACAAATATTAGTAATAAATTTCGTGTGTTAAAATATCAATATATAGTTTAAAATACTACAAATCTGAGCTAAGGAAGCCTATTAATTTATTTTGTCTAATTGTATGCTATAAATTATTACTTTTTATTTAGCAACGCGCGCCGCTGTAACATTGATTTATTCTCTATACGCAAAAATGCAAATTAGATTTTTTATGTTTTTGCTTTTACAACTGTTTCCTAAATTGATTAATAGTAGTTTTTTACTAACTATTAGAAAGTGCATAGCAAAATAAAATATTTAAAGTTTATAGATGAAAAGAATAATTAGCCTTTAACACGAAACGTTTGTAACTATAAATAACAAAAATGCATTTTCCATTAACGTCGTTTTGAAAGCATGCGTTGGTAAAGCTGTTTGGTAACCATCCAAGTAACATAATTTAAAATATTTACACGAAGGATGGTTTAGTGGACAGGTTTTGTGTATAAAGACTATAGTTTTTTCCTTTAAACTTTCAAAATTTGAAGAAGAAAATGGAAAAGATTCTGCATAGTTGGGCAGAAAAACGACGAATGATATATAAAATATTTGTAGTGTATTTGTCGAAAATAAAAATTATTGTTTAAAAAAATTTGTGGAGAAATCTTTTCAATAGATAATGAAATTGATCATGACTGTGTGGTCAATTTTGATTAATAAGCGTTAAAAGCCGTTTTGATTCAAAATTCTTTAACATACAACAAGAGCTTATCATATCAATAAATTAAAAATTAAAATAAATAGTAGACATCATTAACTGGTTCGCAAAAAATAATTGCAACCATTCAGAAAAGTTCACAAACTTTGAAAGTGGGGTCTACACGAATTGATCAGACAACCGAGATTAAACAGTGCCATTTCTTCTTCACGTCAAACCGTTTGTTGTTTTTCTTGTGACCAAAGATGAAAAGTGTGGATGCGCCATCAGAAGGATAGGTTAGTGGCTTTTATTTTTTTGGAATGCAAAAGTATCCTTCTTGTTGATTACCTTCCAAAAGGCAGAACCATGCGCGTATAATTACTTTTAGATAAGACTAAAGCAAAAAGTTAATGAGCAATGTCATGGTTTAGTCATGAAAAAAATAATTTTCCACTAGTGCATGGCAAGTGTTGTTGTCATGGCAAAAATTAACGAATCAAGCTACGATTTGTTGGCGCACCGGCCTTATTCGCTGGACTTATCACTGTTGAATTACCACTTTTTTCATATCTATAAAAATGTCTTGCAGTTTAAAAATGTTCAAAAGGCAATGCTGTTAGAGTTGACATACTTTTCTAAAAAAGAATTGAGAGTTCTTTGAATCATCGCTGGTCCAAATGTATCGTGGTGGCAGGCGATTATGTTGAGAAATAAATGCAACACCAAGCCGCAAAGTTCATTTTTTATTTTAATTCCATGGACTTTTTAATCCACACTCGTATAGATAAAGATACATCAAGAGAAATTTGGAATTTGCAAAAGCTGGAAAAACAGAACCAACGAAGCCAAGAGACTCTACAGAGACATAATGACAACAATAGGTCTGATAAATTTACAGTGACTTCATGCTACCTCAAATAATCTTAAATATTAATTATTTTATTATACGAGGATAGTTTTGATAAGTAGTGAGAATGACACATAGGTGACGCTCTAATTGGTAAAATAAATGCACTGTAATTTAGGTTGCCTATTTATATGTTTACATTCCGATATTTAGATAAATCGGTTGATTAGTTTTTTTTTGACAGCTGATTGAAAAAGAAGCAACACGTCGTTTTGTTAAAATGGAAAAAGCAGGGTATCGTGCGGTGATTAAATGCTTCGTAATTCAGAGTATAAAAGCTACCGAAATAAAAGATGAGTTACGGGAAACATTACGTGAATCTGCTCCATCATCCGACACAATAAGTAGATGGGTAAATGAATTTAAACGTGGTAGAACAAGCTGTGTTGACGAGGCGCGCTCTGGAGCACCCAAAATCGTGACTTCTAAGGAAATGATTATAAAAATCCATAATATTATTACGCAAGATCGACGACTCAAAGTGAGAGAGATAGCAGACATGGTAAAGATTTCAACAGAACGCGTACACCACATTTTAATGAAAGAATTGGGCCTTTTCAAGCTTTCGGCCAGATGGGTGACGCGATTGCTTACGACTGATCAAAAGTTCACTCGTTTGCGCATTTCCAATGAGTGTTTCGACCTTTATAAGCGGAATCCGGTTGATTTTTGTAGGCGATTTATTACTTGCGATGAAACTTGGATACACTACAGTACACCCGAAACTATACAACAGTCGAAACAATGGTTAGAACGTGGTTCTGCACATTCGAAGAAAGCGAAAACCACTTTATCGGCAAACAAGGTGATGGCATCAATTTTTTGGGATTCAAAGGGCATTTTGCTCATTGATTACCTTTAGAAAGGTGCTACAATAAACCTACAATATTATGCAGAATTTTTACAAAAATTAAATGTTGAGATTCTTGCTAAACGGCCAGGAATGGCAAAGAAAAAGATTCTGTTTCACCAAGACAACGCTGCCTCGCATACCGGCACAGTTGCGATGTCCAAAATCCACGAGTGGCATTTTCAATTAGTACCGCATGCGCCTTATGCGCCGGATCTAGCCCCTTCCGACTTCCACCTTTTTCTAAAATTGGAAACGGCACTAGGTGGAAAGAAATTTCCGTCTAACGACGAGCTTATCATCTTCGTAAATGAGTATTTTGCAAGCCTTCCGGAATCGCATTTTAGAGATGGCATAAGGGCATGGGAGCACCGTTGGAAAAAATGTATTGCTCTTCTAGGAGAATATATTGAAAAATAAAAATTATTTTGTATTTAAAAAATTCGTTTTTCTTTTCCATTCTCACTACTTGTCAAACTATCCTCGTAATTATGTCTGCAGCTAAAGAAAACTTATATTTATTGTTACATATAAAACAACAAAGTATACAATTGCGTAGTATATATTGCAAATATGAAATTATTAATTATTAAAACGACACTCTTAAAAAAATGAAAGCATAAGAATTGAGTACACTTTGCGCATCTAATAAAAACAGGTGTTTCGCATGCGGAACAGCCAAAGAGAAAACCAACGCTAGTAGTAGTAAAGGCGAGAGTCACTATATTAATCAATATTTTTTCTTGGAACGATTACCAAGAAAACAGAAAAACAAAAATGGGCTAAATTTTGAGACCACTTTTCACGTGTTAAAATACTTTTTCCCACCAATCGAAAACGGTTTCTTATGTAGGAGTATTAGAACTATTTAACGGACAGGTGTTATTTAAATCAGTGTCAGAGTTAGGGAGCTCCCCTTTCTAGATGTGCAACACGAGATGTAAAAGATTATAAACACAGCATTACGTACACACATGTGGAATTTATTTTCTACATACAAAAAGAACGATTTTTATTAAAAAAGTTGAATGAAAACAAATTAGTTTCAATAATATTTCAGAAGAGGAATGGTTTAGTTTCAGATTTTCTTACTTCAAAAGCAAAATTATTATTTTAAACTAAATTAAGAAGCAAATAATGAGACACTTATATTTTATGAGATAACTGCTTTTTGTTTAAATTTAAATAAATATACAGTTTTCAACATTGTCATGTACATGAAAATTAATAACATATGATACATAATTTAATTGAAGGCGAATAACAGTTGGACATATTAGAAAATGTTTATATAAGTAATTAGAATACTTACTTTTCATGTTGATAGATTTCTACAGATGAATTCAGTTCTGCTAACTGTTCTTTTAAAAGTTGTAAATTCGAATTAACAAAACTTAATTCCAAAGCAACGGTTTCTCTAAGTTTCTTATTTGTAGTCGCTTTAAATAGATTTTCTGCACCGGCTCGGAGTCTTAATTCCTTATTTATTTCCTGATTAAGCTTTGAACGCTTGTTTTGCAGCTTTGCACGACAAGTGGCTATTCTCGGATCGGAGCCCTGTAATACAATCAATCATTTATGCAGGCCGAAAAGAGGAAATGTAATTTGAATAATAATGTGAAGTCTACATATGTACGAAGTAAACTTATAATTTGCTGACATTTTAATAGAAACCGTAATTGGTAATTTTCCGGTTCGCTTTTATTTCTTTATGGAATAATGAAATTCTGTTTTACGTAATTAATAAGTACGTGTATCTTATAATTTGTTCTATGTTTCCTACATGGCCTATCCAAACGTTTCTATTATGCAAACACATTTAGAAAAATGAATTCAATTCTGCATTTACTTCATGCTTGAAGTGTTTATGTAAGTGCCTTTGTTTCATAGGTATACCTGTCGTTAACGTAAAACTATATATATTTATTTATAATTCATCTAATATTATTGAAAGTTTATGAAAATAATAAAAGGAAAATGGTGTAATGGTTTCATATGTTTCTATTTCTAAATAAGTAATAGGGATAAAAGAAACGTGATAGTAATACATAAATCGATTTTATAAATAACTAGTTTAGGTTTCTTTCCTGGTTAGTTTAATAAAGATTTTTTCAAATAAATCCAATATTTGAGACTCTTGCAATTTTAATAGGTTTTAATTAAATTTTTAAAATTTCTTGGTAATATAAGTACATAAATATTGGATTAGATTATAAAAAAGGTATGTTCAATTGCACTTTGGTATACTTTTTACCATTAATTCTTGATTTTAAACTTCTTATATTAGTATTTTGAAGGGAGCACAAATTTATATATCTTACTTTTAATCGGCGTCCTGTTGCTATATTCTCTTTTCCAAATCCTTAATTAATTAATTTTTAATTAACTTAATATAACTATTATTATTGTTTACTTTTATGCTGAAGAAATAAAATATGAACTTTTTATTATTATTAATATATATATATATATATATATATATATATATATATATATATATATATATATATATATGGCATATAATCTATTGGGTTGGCAACTAAGTACTTTCGGTTTTGTAGTATAAAATAAAACACTTTTTTTTTAAACAAAGAATAGTTTTTAATCAATTATATATTTTCCATTTTGCTTAATGACCTTTTGCCATCTTTCTTTCAGCTGCATGATTCTGCGCTCATAAAATTTCTTGTCCTTATCAGCAAAAAAGTGAACCAGGTGCGAGTGAAGGTCATCATCATTTGTGAAAGTTTTACCATTCAAAGAATTCTGCAAACTTCGAAATAAATGGTAATCAGATGGTGCTAGATGAGGGCTGTATGGGGGATGTGGCATCACTTCCCAGCCAAGCTCCAATAGTTTTCCACGAGTTGCCAAAGATGTGTGAGGCCTTGCATTATCTTGGTGGAAAACTACACCTTTCCGATTTGACAATTCTGGCCGTTTTTCTTTGATTGCTTCATCCAGTTTTATTAATTGTTGACAGTAAACATCAGAATTGATCGTTTGGTTCCTTGGAAGCAGCTCAAAAAACACAACACCTTTGTAATCCCACCAAACTGACAGCATGATCTTTTTTGGATGCAATTCAGCTTTCGATATGGTTTGAGCTGGTTTATCGTGTTTGCTCCATGATCGTTTTCGAACTTTGTTACTGTACAGGACCCATTTTTCATCACCAGTGATGATTCTTTTTAAGAAAGGGTCGGTTTCATTTCGTCTAAGGTGCATATCGCAAAAGTTGATTCTTCGTGTTAAATGAATTTCTTTCAATTCGTGAGGTACCCAAATATCAAGCTTCTTAACTAGCCCAAGACATTTTAAATGTTTTTCAATTGTTGTGTGCGATACATGTAGCCTCTCCGCAATCTCTCGAACAGTTATATGACGATCCTCTTCAATTATGACTTTGATTGGGTCATCATCAACTTCAGTAGGCCGACCAGAACGTTGCTCATCTTGGAGGGAAAAATCTCCAGAACGGAATTTTTTACCAATTCTGACACGTGCGCTCTGTTAAGCAATTAGCACCATAAACTTCACATATCTTTTTGTAAGCCGCAGCAGCTTTCTTTCCTTTACTGAAATAATATAGTAAAATATGTCGAAAATGTTCGTTTCTGCACTCCATTTAAAATTAACCCACAACTAATAGCTTTAATAAAAATCACGCACTACTTGCTTCTGAAGTTACGTCAATGTGACTAGTATCACGCGACAAACGGTAAAGTACAGCACTAACATAGGTTATACAAAAATGAAGCAACGCTCTCTATCAGTAAAAACCGAAAGTACTTAGTTGCCAACCCAGTACATATATATATATATATATTAGCCAGAAATTCACGGAAAATTGTCAAGTAGGCCGATTCTATGGTTAATTCTGAGTCGACAATTCTGATACAGAAATGCTGTACTGTCAATAGTTAAACCATATGAATTGCTTAAAAGAAATACAGATTTGACAACATGGTATAAAATTTTCAATAAATCAGTAGGAATGATATGACACAATACGAGTTTTTTTAAGTCTAACGAAAATAACAATAATAAAGATAATTAACGTAAATGCTGAAACTGGTAGACATTGGTTTGAAAACAAAGCTGTAGCCTTTGTGGAATTGAATTTAGGAGGCGTTGCAACATATCTGGGATAATTAAATGTATTGTAACGTTAATTCCATTTATTACTTCCTGTTCAATGGTCGGGGGCGTTGCATAAACTTTTTCTTTTAAAAGAACTCCGAAGGAGTCAAGGAAATTCATATCTTGTGACCTTGCAGGCCATAATATTGGTCCATTTACCTTATACATATCAGCATATTCGTTGAAAAGTACATTACAAATTCCTTGGGATATCACAAAAATGAAGTAAGTAATGGAAGTGAAAATAATGAACTGACGAACATTAAAATTTGACAAATAATTATTATTAAATTGCAGAAATTATTCTGTGCCAAGGTTGCTATATGTATTTTAACGTAAAAAAACAGTTCAAGAAATGTTTAATAAGGCAAAGTATTATCATAAAGCGATTAATTACACCAACGTAGTGTTGCATAATTTTGTTTGACCGTAAAAAACGTGGTATTCCACAGAAAATTTCAAAAAATTCGAAATATTTTGTCGCACATTTTCAACATTCATGGTCTCGTGTGCTTTAACAACTGACAATACAATATTTCTGTATTAGGATTGTGGACTTAGAATTAATTATAGAATCGTCATACCTGACGATTATCCGTGAATTTCTGATTCATTCATTCTGATCTATATATATATATATATATATATATATATATGTATATGTACCAATATCCAATAACTCCCTAACAATTGAAAATAGCTTTATAGTTCATTATTTTTTGGGTAAAATGATAACATTAATTTTTTTTTCCGGTTCAACCAGGAGTGTACACAACTTTTTTTTCAAATGAAGCAGTATATATTTTTTACTTGTACTGAATTGGACATTTTTTCGGAAATGTACTAGATGTGTAGTTTTCATAGCAAAAAAAATATTGAAATCATTTTGACGAATTACATCCTCGCTTATGACGCCCACAATAATAAGAATATTAAGTAATACATCTTTTTAAATTAAATTATAAAATTGATTAAAAGTGGCCACCTCTTTCTTGCAGATATGCATTTCATTCGCAAAGTTCTCATGGTTGTAAATGCCATGTGATATGTTTCCACATGCCATTTTTATCTAAAATTTTGTTCTTCCAGATTTTGTGGCTGCTTCTTGTAAACAGCATCCTTTAGATTCCCCACAAAGAATATCCAACACTAATTCCAAGGTCTTGCAGATTACCGAATAGATTCATGTGTGCAAATGTTAAATATCTTATTATTATATTATATTTAAGTATTCTCTTATTATCTTGCTTTAGGAACTAGTGGTCCGTTATGTTGAAAAATTATTCTCCTATGAATGTAAAATAGAATATCTTCTAGAAGCAAATTTAATTCATTGTGCAATATTGAATTAATTTGTCGTGCTTAAGTTTTCGTCATAAGAATATTGTTCTATTTAAGGAGATCGAAGAAGGCCACAATATACATTTGTACCCTATTTTAATGAATGATAACGCATGTGAACATCACGAGGATTATAACCAGACCAAGAATGATAACTACATATGGTCTATTCATATTGCCATTAGTTGTGAAGCGCGACACATCTGTCATTAGAATTTTATTTAGAGGTTCTTTTTCACATGAAATGTGAAATCGGTAATAAATTACAAATGTCGGTCTTTGTTTTCAAGCTATAAATTTTGAACCAAATTTACTTCGTAGTTAACGATAACTACTTAAGGTACACTTCAGCGGAGAGTAATCTCTTAAGCGAAAAGAAAAACCACGAAAGACCTTCCTAAACACAATGCCGCCGGATTCGATCTGGAGACCATCCGCGTAATAATATTTATTTTTTTAAGAATACGTTGAACTGGTGAAAATAAAATACCCACATCAACTGAAACTACTTGTCTCTTCTACTTTTGTATTTTGTACATTTCTTCAGGCTTTACGAAGGCATTGTATTGGGTTGGCAACTAAGTACTTTCGGTTTTGTAGTATAAAATAAAACACTTTTTTTTAAACAAAGAATAGTTTTCAATCAATTATATATTTTCCATTTTGCTCAATGACCTTTTGTCATCTTTCTTTCAGCTGCATGATTTCGTGCTCATAAAATTTCTGGTCCTTATCAGCAAAAAAACTGAACCAGGTGCGAGTGAAGGTCATCGTCATTTGTGAAAGTTTTACCATTCAAAGAATTCTGCAAACTTCGAAATAAATGGTAATCAGATGGTGCTAGATCAGGGCTGTATGGGAGATGTGGCAGCCCAAGACATTTTAAATGTTTTTCAATTGTTGTGTGCGATACATATGACGATCCTCTTCAATTATGACTTTGATTTGGTCATCATCAACTTCAGTAGGCCGACCAGAACGTTGCTCATCTTTGAGGGAAAAAATCTCCAGAACGGAATTTTTTATACCAATTCTGACACGTGCACTCTGTTAAGCAATTAGCACCATAAACTTCATATATCTTTTTGTGAGACGCAGCAGCTTTCTTTCCTTTACGGAAATAAAATAGTAAAATATGTAGAAAATATTCGTTTCTGCACTCCATTTAAAATTAACCCACAACTAATAGCTTTAATAAAAATCACGCACTACTTGCTTCTGAAGTTACGTCAATGTGACTAGTATCACGCGACAAACGGTAAAGTACAGCACTAACATATGTTATACAAAAAATAAAGCAACGCTCTCTGTCAGTAAAAACCGAAAGTACTTAGTTGCCAACCCAATAGTTAGTGACGGCATTTGGAATAATGTTCAGTATACAATGCTACGCTTGTTTTTTGGATAAGTCGCTATTCACCTTATATTAATATCACACCAAATTTTAACTAACATTAAATGATAACACACGTATTAATTACTACAAAATTTATCGGAAGATTAAACAGATAAAACAATATGGATCGCTTGAAAAATTATAACAAGAATTTGTTAAATTTGAAGTGTCAAATTTAATTAATGATATATGTACGTCTTTAAATGATAATATTCTAATAGTGTATAAGGTTCATTGATGACCCTCGTTCACTTTTTCTTTTATAAAATTTAATCATATAGTGCATTGTTGATTTTTCTTAAATAAATGTTTTAATTTACTTATAGGAAATGCACTGATGTTCTTGTTTGTACTTACATGACATACTATGATGTGATTCATGAATATGATGTTTATATGCTTTTACTGGCATGAAATCCACGCACTCTTTCAACATTAAATATTTTACGTTATTTTATGATTCTAGAAACAGTATTTAACGATTGCAAAGAAACATTGCTTGCAATTATTTTGGAATTAGGCGTAAATGTAAAAAATGCAAAAGACACTGTTTTACGTACATTTAATTAGCGACTGTGGCTAAGTGAATAATTAAAAAAAGCAAGTGTAGCTGTATTTCAACAACTAAGTTGACATCCTCAGTCGAAATTAAATATAGTGTAACTTTACTGCCCATTCGTGTTCGATGTGATTAATTTCTGCTGTGGATGATACTTTAGTTATCGAAAATTAAAGTGGTTAGAGTTTTTTTTAACTTTTTGCTTTCGAAATGAATAGAAATTCGGTTGTACCTACTCCTTGAAAGGTAACGTTCATGAAGTTGTTATGTGCTAACCAAATGTTGGGAAAAAAGTGAAGACTGTCTGAAGAAATTGGATTTTCGAATCTGTGTTAATTAAGTTGTAGTAACATATAAACTCTATCGATAGTGAATAGTTTAACTTCATTTATTTCAGATTGAAAAACAATATATTTACGAAGGTTTATATCAAACAATATTAATATATGTATAATTTGGTACGTAGACTTCCGCGGTCGTGGTCCATGCTATCTGATTCTGGGTTTCCGGGCTGGAACCGCGTCACTAGTATATCTGCCGACGTTTCGTACCCATTTGAATGGGACATCTTCCGGGCTGAACTACTGCCCTGAAACTGTTTCAGTGCAGTAGTTCAGCCCTGAAGATGTCCCATACAAATGGGTACGAAACGTCGGCAGATATACTAGTGACGCGGTTCCAGCCCGGAAACCCAGAAGCAGATAGTTAATATATGTATGTTTTTCTATGCCAAAAAATTCCGATTTTAAAATGGAAATAATATTTGCATTTCAAATAGTAGACACAGTTACTGCAAAAAGTTTCAAAATATGAAATAAAATTTAGATCATTTCGATTTATTCGTTTCTATTTAATATGAACGGGTTCTAATAAGGCGCCTTAGAAACAAAAATCTATGAACGGGTTCCAATAAGGCGTCTTAGAAACAAAAATCTATGCATATTTTCTGTGTATAATTAAAAATATTTGTAACTTAAAATATTTTTCTCAAATTCAGGTGCAGAGCCTATATACAAACTAATTCGTTACGTGCATACAGATCTATCTTCTTTCAATTTTTACAATGTTTACAAATACTTAAGTACCGTTATTAGAAAGTCGGATTAGTGCGAAGAATTAATTACACATACTTCTCTATACATGTTTAAAGGTATGCATAGAACGTGCCCAATATAGTATTTTAATATGTGTATAGATTTCATTTCTGACTGAAATATTTTGTCGCCTGTAGTTCGTACATGGAATACAAATTTAGAGAGAAAGTATTTTTAATACGAGTTAGGATTCTAATTATAAACAGCGATAATTACAAATTTTTTATCAATGCGACAGAAAGTTGAACTTTTATTTTTTTTTGAATAATTACACAGGCCAACCAATAAATATTTTTTAAAAACTTTTTTTCAAAGTTCAACCTGTTTCTTATGTATTTTGGTATGCTGAATCCAAATTTTCAATCAGTTTTTTTCCACCACGTACCAATTTTCCGCAATCTTTATCTTTTATTGGGTATAATAGTATTAAAATATATAGTTAAAGGTACGTAATTTATTATCAGAATATAATTGAAAAATTTAACATTTATTATTACAATGTTAGTGGAGGTTTGAATATGGACAGTTTTTTACTTATTAATTTAAAGTTTTGTATTTCCTCAACCTCTTCACGGTAAAAATTCGAGTGTAGCTTGCTCGTAGAAGGGTCCAACAGTAATCTCCCATCATGTTGACATTCCAACCACCCGATACCGTTTCTCCATCTTCTTTATATGTCCGTGGAAACGATTCCCTTGTTCCTCACTTACAGCACCAAGATTGTCAGGAAACAAATTTAAATGTGAGTGTAAAAAATGCACCTTCACACTCATGTTACATCCAAGTTCTCGAAATATTTTCAACATTTTCGTGATTAGGGTCTTTCTGATTGCCTAAAAACTTCAAAACAGGGTTTATTATAGGCTTACAAAACATATATAACGTAAAGTAAAGTGTGGCATTTTAAAGTTCAATTTCGAATTCAGCACGTCAAAAAACATAAAGGACAGCCAAATTTATAAAAAAAAGTTTTTTCATGGTTGGCCTGTGTTATATATACATATTGTTTCTAGGTCTCTGTGAGAAATTAAAGGGACAGTTGTTTTTGGGTCATTTTCGGCAAAAATAAGATATTCTTATACGCCTATTTCCCATCTCATTTTTAATTATCAGCTGTTATACATTTCAAAAGTTAAAAAAGTTGGCTTTGATTCCCTTAGAACTGTTGTTAGACTATATAATGATTTTCCTTAACGATGATATTATTTTTAAAACTTATTGAACACAGTTCATTTACAATATAGTAAACAAAATAACGACGTATTATTTATCAAGAGCAATTGTTGAAAACATTTGACAAAGAACATTTCACAGAACGAGAAATGAACTTTCTTCTAGTTAAAATACAAGAATCCAATCTCTTACTTAAATATCGAACGCCTTCAAAATATTTGACGCATTTTAAACTGTTTCCTATAAGCCCGAAATTCGATTTCTAAGATCGTCAATATCCTCTATCGACTTTGGATGAAAGGAAGAAATATACGGAACGTCATCGCGTCTAAGATTGGTACTCCCACGTCGTTTGGCTAAAAAGCGCTGGGTAGAAAAGATCTAATCGAATAATTGCCATTGATAAAAACCCACGCATTTACCGATAAGTAGGGTTTATGATGAGCTTTATAGCGTTAGAATTTTTGTCAGCCGGCATATAATTACTATAAAAATTTGGAACTATATTTAGAACAAAATGAATTTCATCAGTAAACATGACACGCGATTTTTTTCTAGTAATATTAGAAAGTCATTGACACTCGTTGTATAGGGAAAATTTCAAACTTTTCATACCGGTTCGTGATTCACGTTCAAGGTGTAGACAATTTCCTTGTACTTATACCCAAATTTTTGTCAATACGTTGAAGAATTTCAGTAAAAAACTGCAGAACATAGTGTGGATGTCCACAGCCTCGAATCTTTTTTGAAAATCGCCCGTTTCGCAAAAGCGTCGAAGTAGATGAGCAAGCATAATATGATGGAGTACAATACAATCAATATACATTCACTCATACAAACGTCCAACTTCTAATAAATTTCTGTTGGCTCAATCATACACAAAATGTATATCGACCAACGCATGATTTATAGAATATAGCGATGGTAGCTGAGAGTATACGCGATGACAGTGAAGAATGGGTTCGACGTAGATCTCAACAGCTTGGTTTGTCGTATGCCACAATTTGGCGTATTTTACGTACAGATCTTGATTTAAAAGCATACAAAACTCAACTCGTTCAAGAATTGAAAGCGATCGACCTTTCGAATCGTCACCGTTTCAGTCTTTGGGCTCTTGAAGAAGACCTACTGTTTTCGACTAAAATTTTGTTCAGCGATGAAGGCAATTTCTGGTTTAATGGCTACGTCAATAAGCACAATTGCTATATTTGGAATAAAGAGCAACCCGAAGAGGTTAGAGAGTTGCCATTACATCCAAGCAAAACCATGGTTTGTTGTGGTTTATGGGCAAGTGAAATTATCGGTCCATATTTCTATATAGATGAAAACGACCGCAACCTAACTGTGGATGACTATTTTCTACCTGAAATTGAAGCCCATGATCTCGACGACATTTGGTTCCAAGAAGACGTCGCTACTTGCCACACAGCCCGTGAAAGCATGGCTTTATTGTGAGAATAATTTGGTGAACATTTAATTTCACGTATAGGATCTGTGCAATGGCCGCCTAGATCATGTGGTATCACACCTTTAGACTTCTTCCTTAGGGGCTAGGTAAAGTCCAAAGTCTACACGAATAAGCCAGCTATGATTGAGCAATTGGAAGCCAACATTGTTCGCGTTATTGGCCAGATACCACCTGAAATGTTCGAACGCGTCATCGAAAATTGGAACTTCAGAATGGGTCATGTTAGGTGCAGTTACGGCCAATATTCGGAGGAAATAATTTTTAAAAAGTAAATGTCAGGAATGGATCTTTTGTACGATAATAAAGATTACCCGATACAGTTGATGAAAATGGGTCAATCACTTGCATAGCAAAAATAAAGCGATAATTTTTTGGAAATTTTTAAGGGATTTTTTTATTGTTTATCATGCCATAGGCAGCAAAAGTAAATCGACCTTACTTTGACGAAAGTAAAAGAAAAAAGTTTATGTAATTGAGCTGATGTGCTTCATTTTATCAAGATGACACCGCATTTCACAAGTATTATGTTTTAATAGACAAGACATGTGTATTGACTTTTTAGAAAATTGTCTTGAAAAATAAAACTATTTGAAACATCTCAATTATTTTGTTTCCTGTTGGGGCTAAAAATTCGCGAAGTCCGCAATCACTTATCGTTAATAAATTTCTTATTCATATATTTTAACTCTAATAGTATAAAATATAGACAGGTATAGTTTTACATTTTTCATATTTGATTTCATAACAAATTGTCGGCCACAGTCGACAGCAGTTCATATATTGGTACAATTGAAGATTCATTGAATAGAACGTATAATGGAACGATATTTTTGTAATGAAAACAATATATTTGTGTCTATCTCTATATAATACTGTTATAAACGTAAAACGAAAATAATATCGACGAAAGATATCTAGAAAGAGTGAGAAAGAGAGACTTTATATAAAAAATTAAATAGCAATTACGCTTTAATGGAGTTAATGGTTTCATTGTTAAACTCAGGAATGTTACTATTAAATTATTCCTTTTATCAGCTTCTAAATTTAAAACTTAGTACTGTTATTTCACATGACTCGTTTGTGTTTGATAATTTCAAACGCTGTGATCGCTAATAACAGCTATCTTCTATTTGAAAGCAAATAGTGAAGAAAGTACAAAGAGTAACGTATTCGGAATCTTTCTTGATTAAATAAATTGCTAGTATTTGTAGAAGTTAACTGTTTATGTAATCAGTTCAAAATATACCTGTATTATATTTTCCGGCTAGTTGTTTTATTACGATGGTAGCGTTTAAACCAGGTACATAAATAGGTCAAGTAATGTAGATATGTATCTATCATTGTAAGATATTTTATTAGTTTAATATTTGATGTAAATGGTGTACAAATAGATACACACATGCACAAATATATACATGAGTTTCATTTTTTCCCTTTGGTTTACTTACGAAAGTAAACATACAAATTTGGATTAATTATCTTTAATAGTTCTTCATATAGGATGCTCTTCAGAAAAGAAAATTTTTTTGATTATGAATTTACTGCAGAATATGTTTATACAAGCAACACGTTTAGATCTACGTGTACGTATAAATTGGTATGACAAAATTATAATCCAATAAATGCAACGCTATCTGATATCTAACGGTTTAAAAAATAACATAATCAATGAGTCTGTGTGCCAAGTCTAATGGAGTTAGAATGTTAGGATTTAATGTCAAATGGATTTAGATACACTTCCGAGCGTTATAAATTTCTTTGACTATGCTACATGGTACAAGATGGTAATTATGATATTTTGAGGACAGCTGTGTTGGAAATAAAAGCTGCGTCCAAAACTGGTATAACATAGTCTGAATTGGTTTAAAGAAAACAATTGGAGCTTACACCAGAAAAACAAATAATGTTTCCAAAACTTTATTTGCAGTTGTTTCCTTTTTCTTCAAATATGTGAACACCACATCACTTTCATATCCTTTTATATATACCCAAGTGTTTGAAATTTTCACATGCTAGACATGTTTTGTTTTTCAAGATAATATACTACGTTTTATCATAGCGCTTTGTGAAAACTATACGAGTTGACTTATCATTAGTTTCAGTTATTTTTATCAGTCATTTGGTTAGTCTTCGCTGTATCTTATTTAAATTATTTTGCAACGAAATTTGTAGATCTTATCGATTTAGGTTTGAACATAAAATTGTGGTGTCGTTAGTAAAAATTGGAGTGTATGTTTTTTCAAAAATTGATAGCTTGCGGTATGAATTATTTAGAGCAGTTGCCCAAGAAAGCTGTTCTGTGGTACTGGTAACGTTATTGATTGTAATCTTGTTCTTTTTGCTTCAAGGCATCTTCTTGTTAAGCATATATATTATTTCGGGCAAGTGTTCTTTAATTTATAAAGCAGTGTTCGGTGTTGCACTTTATATACCGCCTGATTAACTTTTAAAAACATCGTAGGACAATAATTTTTCTTTTCGAAAGCATTTCACATATATCAGTTACTCGATTAATCTATTTCATTGTTGAATTATTTTTGCGGAGATTAAATAGATTAATCGGAATTAACTATTTTTTACGCTTTATTTGTGTTAATATATTGCTAGTAGCTTTTCTATTAATTTGGACGTAACAGTAGGAAGACTGACAGGTACGAAGGATCCAGCGGTGGTTTACTTGACTTTTCAATAAGTAAAACTTCGACCCCCTTTTACCGCCCTAGTAAATATTTAAATTTTGTTACCTCGCTTCTTACAAGTTAGTAATATTTTCGATATAATTTATGATTTCAGTGGTTAGTATGAAGTATGGTACTTGATTTTCTAGTGGAAAAAAATACTCTGCATATTTCAAACTATTAATATCTAGTTTATTTCTATTACATCATTTATTTGCGAAGCTGATAACTATTGTAATTGGTAACTCATTTAAAATAAATCCAGTATCACCTTTTCTAGAAATAGGAATAAGTTTTGCAATTTTCTAGCAATTCGGAAAATTGTAACCAGTGTAATCATAGACTAAATAGGAAAAAATAAGGGCTCGAAAAAGATGTAAGCACAATCTTTCACCAAAATGGTTACGATTATTACCTACAGTAAAGATACTTTTTCCAATTCACTAAAAGTTTGAAGCATATATAAATTATATGCCAGTTTAATCAATTAGTTTTTAAATTCCGTTATATTTTCCCTAGTTTTAAAATAATTTTACCGTACGCTTTAGATTTATTTTCTTTTAAATATTTTTAGAATCATTCTTTAGTTTTCAAGGCAAAAATCCAGTAGATATATCATTTTAACATTCTAGGTATGTTAAGTTAATCACTGAAGGTTGATATATAACCCCATTCCACATTAATATTCGTATTCTGTATGCGTATTTCGATAACTAAGCTGTCATCATCGGCAGATAATTAAACAATGTCGCATCTGGGAAAGTACGGCAAAAATACACGTACGAAAACACCTGTACAGATCGTGTGCGGAATTTATTTTCGTACGGATATTTTTGCCGTAGTTTTCCAGGTGCGAGACTGTTTAATTATTTGCTGATAATGACAACTTAGTTGTCGAAATACATATACAGAATACGAAAATTAATGTGGAAAGGGGTTATATATCAACCTTCAGTGATTAAGTTAATCAACCACAGGTTCTATCAAAATTATCTCCATGTTAAGTTACGTTTAAAATTGAAGACGATAATTGTTCGACAATCAGATCTTGATAACAATAACATCTTAGAATTTTTATCTACGATAATTCTGCTAAAACTGTAAATATACGGACAAAATTTTATTTAAGTCAATAAAAGAGGACCTACAAAGATTAAGAGCGAAATTAAATTTTTTTTTTAAAATTCCAAGCACATTTTTTGTTACATAACTAACATAACAAGGTTTTTTACGTTGGAATGCGTATTTTAATGTTTGCTTATCCGAAAATCCGTTCACTATTTATAATCAACAATAATTGAGAAGATTTCTAAATTTATTTTATAAGTAAGCAGTTATTTGACGGAAATATTAAATTAGTTTCACGTTGAAAAAAGCGCTAAAATTTCATTAGCTAATGTACAACCGGTGAATTTTAAAATGAAACATGGTACTCCATATGTGTTTATGAAATCAAGTAATTTTCAATTCGATTAGGAACCCGTCGTTTAATTCTTAGCCAGTATTTAGAATAATTTTTCGTTTTTATCGATAAGTATGATTATCTTCCTATATTATTACAAATATGTTTATGAAATATAACATTATAACATCTTACACATTTCACATAAAAATTATATGTACTTACAAGCATTTTGTTGTTACATAAGTCATTTCGAATGTTTGTAATACTTTCACAAACTATCTTAATAATGATTAATTTAAAGAATTTTTAAACGGTTTGAAGGTATGTATATTATATTAGTGTATTTATCAATAGAATTACCGCCTTACAGAGATACTTTTGTTGGTCTGGTATGTATTAATTTATGATTGACTTAAATACCAGTAAAAGTATATATTTTTAAACTAAATTATGTGCAAATGCTTACTGTGTTGAGCATAATAAATAATTAAATTTTTATAAAAAAATTCGTACAGATTACTGATAGATTTAATGCACTCATTCGGGATGATCATACAATTATAGTGATGAATATTACTTTGACATTGAGTGTTAGTATTGGCAGTGTGGTAATATTGTAAATCGATTTAATTATTGAAAATTATGCACATATTGGATTCTGAGATTGTTAACGGACTAACACAAGTAGACTCGCTCGAGCATCACTCATTCATTAACGGCATGTTTTGAAAAAGGTTGAGACGGCTTTCTATTGTTTATTGCGACCAATATCCATTGCTTCCAAAACCAGATAAAGTTCATTGTTTCAGTAAAAAAAAATTTCTGCATAATTTGGGACATGAGAGGATGATTTTTTAAGTAAGGTGAGTGAGAGTGAAAACTACGAGCGATCGCCGCAGTGCGCATGCGCATCCGCTCCGAGCCTGCTTTGCACACCTTTAAATTCTATTCGCAGGCGTATCGTTTGGCTGTGTGCTGAGCTATAGAAATTTATAATGTATAAGGAAATTGGTTCAACCGCCGATTGCGAGATACGATCTGTAATTCGATCCTTGAGTGCAAGAAACTTGTAAGTATATGGTGATAATTCTATGAGTGATAGTAGAGATCGAAAGTGGATGAGAATGTTCAAGAATGAGCGAGTTAATATGCATAACCAGCCACGCCCAGGCCGACCTTCTCTGATTACTGAAGATTTGGTTCGTGATGTAGACAATGAAATTCGAGAGAACCGACGATTCGCGATTTCAAAGTTATCATTTGATTTTCTATAGATTTCAAGGTATTTTTTGTATACCACTGTTTCGCAGAAACTGAAGTATCGAAAATTATGTTATCGGACAGTTTCAAGAATGTTTTCTGACGATTACAAAACAAAAACATTGGGCTGTGCTTTTCCGTTTTTGACTAGATACGATTAACAAGGAGATAAATTTTTTGACCTCGTTGCAGGGGATGAGACTTGTCTCACATTACTTCTGAATCCAAGCGACAGTCAGTGGAATGGCGACAGACATCGTTGCCAATCAGAGTGAAAGCCTAGTAGACAATTTCACCACGAAAGACAATGGTAATTGCTTCTTCGGACGGGAAAGGAATTTTGTGTGTGGATTTTATGAAAATTCTAAATCGTATTGTGCAAGTTGAGAAAACTCCATCGAAAATCAAAAACTTATTGAACGGTATGACAAATATTTAAACAAAAATGGAAATCATGTAGAGAAGTAGTTGAAAGTATGCAAAATACGGAAATAAATATAGTTTTATGATATTTACAATATATTCTTCTTATTAAAAAACGAACTTTATTTAAAAAATAACCTTCGTATATAGATTTTCTGACCAAGTTATATACAATAAACGTATTACTTAAGCTTGCTGGAAGACTTAGTGGAAGTTTCCATACGGTAGAAGTGTAAAAACCATAAATCTATATGGTTCTTATAGGATAACGTTCGTTCTTATGACGTTATTTATGCAATGGTTACAATTCAATAAGTTGATTTTGCATCCTCATCGCCTTATAATCCAATTCTTGTGCCCTTAAATTTGTATGTGTTTGGATCCTTACAAGAATGTTTAGGTTTAGAAAAAATTTTTTCTAATCAAAAAGTCATCGAAGCTATTTGAGAATGAGCGCGTTTATAGCAGTCGTATTTTTTTCTCGAAAAAAATAGAAGTGTCCTTAACGATTGCAGTAGCACAGTATTTTTTTTTACAATTAGGCGTAACTAGATCCTCACAATTTAGTGAAAGCACGAAATTTTAATTCTCGAAATACGGTTTGCAATAAATAAGATCAATATTGGATCATACGAAGAAAAGTTATTAATGTATTTGAATATTTGTTTGTTATATTAAAGTACTAAATTATGGACGACAACTATCCGAAGTTAGCAATGCCGATGTCAATTTGACATTACTGTACAATTGGTGAACTTGACTATTTCACGTTATTAGATATGTTTGTTATGTACACATCACTATTTGATTGTGGCTAGTTTTAAACAATAAAGGTAAATTACAAATATAAAAACCAAATCACAAGACAAATTTTGATTGACGTCGAGAAATAGGCTTGCCTAGTCATTCATTTTTAGATTTATTTGATAGGTTATAAAAGTTTATATATGGTTAGAATTGTTTGACTTTTAATTTATTTAAAAGTTTGACAAATTTGAATTTGAAGATCAGGCTTACCAGCATATAATTTATGATCACTCGGTATATTATAATCAGAGTTCTAACTGTGCACACAATTTAAATAGAATTACCTGAGATTTTCCGATTTAAGATAAAGGCTGAAATTTATCGACATCTTTTTTTTTCACCCAATGAAAATAAATACGATTACGCACCATTATCATATATATACACGTATCTTATGATATTGAGCATAAGATAAGAGTTTGGAAGTATAAACAGTAAATACAGTGCTCCGCATAAGTATAGAAGAGGCAAAACTACCCAAATGTAAATGCATGTAAATCAAAATAAAACTAAAGAGTTACTTCGAAATTATTTTTACTAAAAGTACACAGTCTACTACTACATTTAACAGGTGTATTAACTAAGTTAAATATTATAACTAGCACATGAATAAACTAAATATATACATACATATTGTGGACATCATGCCTGTATGCATAAGTATTGGCACTCTTAAAAACAATTATTTCTATAAAAGTTAGAATATATATTTGCTCCAATACATGTCCGAGCAAATCTCTAGTTCACAAAAGTAGATGTTATCGTAGTCGAACTAGAATATCGATACTGTGTGGATTTGTTTGTGTCGAAATAGGAAGCAAAACTAGAGAGACAAGGAGCGTTAAATTATTTTACACTTACATGAACAAAATATATGATATGCAGATATTGAGAAAATAATAAGTAAAAGCCAATATACCATTAGAAATGTAATAAAGCAGTTCCCTGGAGAAAACAATTTGAATAATTACCACAGATTTGGTCGATCTCAAAAACTAACTGAAAGGGATGACAAAAATTTTAAAAATAAAACCGAAAACCACCGCATCAGAGATTGCAGCAATGTTAATAGAACAAGATAATGTGTAAGTCCACAGTGAAACAGGCTAGCTTTAGCCCACAAGCCTCGCGAAAGAAATCCTTGATTTATGAATAGAACAGAAAGTTGCGATTAGTTTTCCAACACATCGGAAACATTAATAACTTCTGGGACATAATATTGCTCTCAGATGAGAGGAAAGTTAATATTTTTCGATATGAGTAAGGGTATAGAGAAAACCAAATACTGCGTTTGATACGAAAAATTTACAAAGCATGGAATGGACTTGTATGAAGTCGTCTCATTGATAGTAAATAATAATAGTTATTTCCAAGAAAAAAGGGAAAATATACAAACTCACTACTATAATTACAATTATAATATAGTATTATGTGTAAAATGATGTTCTTGGACATTTTAAAAAATAATTTGAATCAAACAAAGCGTACAAAAATTTGTATTACTAAAAATAGTTGCGAAATAATTTTAATTTTATTTATTGCATTTGGGTAGCGCTCCTGTGTCAATACTTACAGCAGCATTGTATATAATATAGATTCAAGTATTAACTCTTGCAAAACACCTCGTATAATAATGTTAACACACAATTTTGTATTCCAAAATAATTTACGGTTTGTCAAATAATATTGTATCAAATGAGCAACATTTTGGTCAAAATATGATAGTTGAAAGGTACATATATTAATTGCGTGTAGCAAGAAATCAGCTGCTGGTTAATTGTTGAAAAAGGAAATCCAGATTGAATGGATAATAGTACGCATTCTCTGTTTATAAAAGTTGATAAAGATTTGAGATTAATTAATATGAGACGTGTTAATAATTAAGATTGCAAAATTATTAACTAAATATTCGTTAATCTTGTCATTATCTGTTAAATACAATATTTCCTGTAATCATTTTACTTTTATTCTAAATAATTATCTTGCCAATTTGCAATTTCATTGAAATAAGCATTGAACGTCGAAAATGAGAACAATTGCACATCTATGAATGGACTATATTTTACATAAAAATAGACGAAAACTAAAAAGAAGAAAATCCTTCTCATTAACTGTGTTTTATAGACCGCCACTGCTTATTCGATGTCCAGAAAATGTATTTGAACAGATAGTCTGAGAAAGAGAGATGTAAATGTGGATGGAATACATTCGTTGAATATTTTTATTTGGACCATTTATTAATAATATATAAATTTATTTTCGAAAATCAAAAAAAATCAATTGTCGTCATTAAAACTAAATATAAGTTTAATATCAGTTTCAGTGCGGTAGTTCAGTCCTGAAGATATCCCATACAAATGGGTACGAAACGTCGGCAGATATACAAGTGTCGCGGTTCCAGCCCGGAAACCCAGAAGCAGATAGTAAATATAAGTATATATATATATGCATAAAGTTTAAATAACGAAAGTTTGCCGATGTATCAATGACGCTGCAAAGCATAAACATATATCGGCATTTTTCTAATTCACAGTCAAGTCACATGTGTTGGCGAAAGAAAAGGCGCAAACGTTTTTCTAATAGTTACGCGCTACGTCTATCGTGAAAAATAGAAACAGACGTAAGAACAACATATGTATGTATTATGTACATATGTCATGTAAATACAGATACATTCTTTTTCTACGGTTCCGATGTTATTATAATCCTTGTATTTTACCGCTGTTATTTATTATCGTTCAACAGCTAATTTATCATATCCACGAAGGCATTTTTGCATTTGTTGTTTACAGCTTTATAGGTTAGGTATATAGTACATTGTCGCATCTGACAGCAAAATAGTATTTAATTTGACATCCTCACTTCCTGTTGACATCTTACTCCATACGACAGTAATCACGTGATTGGAAAACATTCCTGATTTCAATTTTATACTCTCTCACACACACACACACACACACACATATATACATATAAATATATATTTTATATATATATATTCTGTAATTAGATGTTTATTGCTTTAAAACCAACACGATTATTATATGTATTATAAAGAAATTTTATATAATACGTACCGTTAAAAATGTGTGTATTTATGCTAGTAATCATTGTAATCAATCTCTATTTCGAAACTTAATCGTATTAAGAAGGAAGTAATTGAGGTAAGATATTTATTATTTTGTTAATAATTAACCATATTAAATTTATACTATATAAGTGCAAATAAAGTAAATTATATAATATCAGTATTACTTCATTTCTGGAACACAGTTAGAGTATTATACTAATAACATTATTATGGATATTTAATTAAAGTTTAGAAACGAAAATAACTGCATGTTTAAATTCATGGTTAGTTTTTAATACATTTCTATATTATACTTTTCTATCAAAATTATATATTATTTGTAATGCTTTAATGGCTTGGAACTAGATCTAGCGAAGTTTAATAAGAGGAAGAATTAAAACATTTCAAGGTTATTTTACCTTAAAATGTGTTCAATAATAATATAGGCCCATTGTATTTAGTGATTATTTTTATAATTTCTTACTGCCATTAAAAAACACATTTAACTTTTACATATACATATATGTCCGTGCAATACTTAGTGTATTTAGAGAGAAAATGAGAGGAGAAAGAGTGCAACTTTGATACCTTTTACCAAAGCGTTTGGCATTGGAGAACTGAACGAATTCGCTTTCATTTGATTGGTTTTCCCAAAAGCTGTTAATTATTCTGTTACATAACAATCTCCATAATTTATCCCAAAAGATACCATACCTGCTGCAATTTAAAAAAAATCGCTAGCAATAATGTAACACTAGCAACTTCTTTTCTTTTTAAATTTCTTTTCTTTCTCAACAGTTTTCTGCTTTTGGTTTTAGCAAAAATGTTGCCATTTATATAGCTCGTCAAAATCTATGATTCACACTATATATTAAAACCTGTATAATCTGTATATAAATCATCTTAAATAGATTATCTAAATATTTTCGTTTGATCACTAAGGTTGATATATAACCCCTTTCCACATTAACTTTTGTAATTCTGTATACGCATTTCGCAGTGTACATGTTGGTTCTCAGCGGTGTAGATCGCGTACGGAGTTTGTTTTTCTTACAGGTATTTTTAGCCGTGTTTTACCAGGTGCGACACTTTGCAATTGTCTGCTGATGATGGCAAATTAATTGTCGAAATGCGTATACAGAATTACAAAAATTAATGTGGAAAGGGGTTATATATCAACCTTAGTGATTAAGTTAATCAACCACAGGCTCCATCAAATTCAACTATTTTCGTTTGGTTGGATATCTTCTTATTTACAAATATAGTTTTATTCTTCCTTTACTTGAACGTCTATTATTACTATTATTAAATAATTTTTTGTATTCTTAAAATTTTTTTGCTACTATCATTTATACATAAATACTCCATTTGTTATTTCAACTCTTGGCAAGTTTTCACATAGTCGTGTGCTTTTTTTTCTGGGTGAGCTCTCTGTATAATATCGTCCATAAATATTGTAAACAGAATGGGGTTCAGCCCTTCTCCTTGTTTTAATCCTTGTTAATCTGATCTTATATTATTATATATAATGAAACCGATGTTATTTTTAGGTATCCTTTGTAAGATTGTTTGATTTTTCACTTCGTCATGCTTTTGTACGTAGTGTCGGGCCGAAAACTGTCAGTAAATCGACAAATGCAAAGTATGCTTTCTTTTCTTGTTTCTCTTTTTTAACATTACGTATTTTAATGTAAAAATGTGATCATGCGTAGGTCTTCGTAGTATTTCTCCTAACTTGAGCCGGTTTATCGTATAAAAAAAATTCAAGTACTTTTACATAAAGTACTTAAAACCTGTGCTGAGATTTTAAATTTTGAAGGGTGTTATTTAAATATGTACCAGATGCATCATTAATAGCCATGATTAAAGAAAATTTTATGTAAGATTATAGTCAAATTTATGGCATTAATTCACGAAATGGACTTGAAACAACTCTGCCTGCTGGTGTGTCTTGACGACTGATTAAAAATCCAGCAGGTGGATCGCCACTGGAACAAATTTGTATGTAATTAGCACGGTTTTTAGAAAAGACTTGAGACAATATATGAAATATTGCTTTGATACTGAATCAAATATAAGGTCTCTATGAAAAAACACTTGTTTTCATGGCTGAAAAGGTCAAGGTGATGATTTTTAATTTTTGAACGAGTTTCATTTGTTGATTATTTATCAATATTTGCACTATTACAGATAATGTAATAAATGAAAAAGACATTAAAAATTGAACTGAAGTGGTTTATTTCACTAAGATGGTGCTTCCTAGTGTTTCAATGGCTTTTATTAGTCAATCTGTTGGAAAGTTTACAGAAAATTAACTTTTCTGAAGAGAAATATGAGAATGAATTGATGAAATTGCGTTTATTCTTCAATATAATCGCCTGCTATCTCGGGTCAGATTTCAATTTAGAACTCTCAAGTTTATTAAAATAAGCATCTTCGGCAGGCTCGTGAACTTCCGCAGACGTCCACAATTTCTACATTTTGGCTTTTCGGGCTGAAATGGCGTTTTTAATAATTATGGTACCGACTTTTTGTCATCACTTGTAATCCAATATTCATCATACACCATCCGCCCTCTCTAAACCCCGTCTACCCTAGATACAAGGCATCACTGACCGCATCAATAGAATACTTCTTAAAAACAATATTAAAACCATCTTTAAATCCCCTTTTAAACTTTCAGACCCATTTTCAATAAAAGGCCGTGTTTCTCTAAAATCACCTGATGTGTACAACATTGTTTACTCGTGCGGCAGTATGTATATTGGCGAAACAAAGCGATCTATCAGCACTCGTATTTCAGAGCATAAGCGTTGTACCAGGCTGCTTTGATCAGCACTAAACAGTCGTGGAACCCACCTATCGAACAATTACCTCAGAGTCTGAGATGTAAGTTGTGCGTTTTTTCTGGATTTTTCAGTCTTCGCTATCTTGGTTGTTTTCAAACAACAGTCTTGCACCATGGCATATATTTCTTAAACATTTCATGTCAGATGAATTGAATTCACAGACCCATTTATGAATAGTGCAAAATGAGAGAGCCGAGCTCTTCAGAACACTTTGCATCCCATTATGAATATTTGTTGCTGATAAGTCTTTCAAGAAGAAGTGCTTAATAACAGCACAAATTATAACACTAATCATTTCGGCCAAATCTCTGCGACGCTATCAATAAACAGTTGTCAAACAAAACTTATTAACGATGCGATTTCAAATTTTACAGTAGACGTTATTTGGGAGACGACTTGCTGGTGTGTCACAAAAACAGTCTGAAACTGTTCTTTGCATAATCAATGTTGCGAATGAATAACTGAGAGGATAGGGATGAAGTTTTTTTCCAAAAGTATCGAATACCAAATAATCAATATATCAAATATTTAATTAACTTTCTAAGAAACTATGTTGAAAATATATTGCATCAATAGTCTTACTTGTTTCTTGTTCGAAAGAATAATTCATGTGCTTCACACCAAAGTATACTTATTCGTAGCTAAATTGTTATTAAAGTGAATTAAAATATTTATTTTTTATCAGAAGGTAGTCTTTAATTCTGGATACGTATTTAGACAACTAAGTTGTCGCCCTCAGCAGAAGATAAGACTGAAAGCACTAGTGCAAACAAAGTACTTACATATGTCAATGTACGAATACGCTCTTATAGTGAGTTTCCTTGTGCAATACTGAGAGTATTAACACGTTGGTGTTTTAATGGTGTACTTATGTATTTATGTAAACTACCAAGTAGTGGGCTGGGCAACATTTCCCGGATATTTTTTGTTCCCAGGAAACGAGATATTTAAAATTAATATTGCCGGAAATCTTAGGCATCCCGGAAAATTTTAAAAAAGTTAAAATAAAAGGGAAAATTGTAAAAGTTTTTAGAAAAAATAAAAAGGTTTCCATAAAACCAAATAAAGTTTAAAATTAAAAACACGTGCAGTAAATTGTAATTAAAAAGGAAAAATAACGTATTTATATTTCATTCATTATTTGTGCAAAAAATAATCTTATAAAGGTCAGATGGTCCTTTACAGAATCAATGTCCTTTTTTCATGTTTTTTAAATAAAAGTTTTACAACGCAGAAAATAATTGCGTTTTACCAGTAAATGAGAAACATCTTTTAATTCACTAATACAAACAGTATTAATACGTCGATATGATGTATCAAAGATAAAAAGTACATTGTGGTAAAGGATTTATTTTTGATTGTTTTTATAGATTTAGGCAGCCTCTAATTTAATTAGATTTATTGTTATTGGGACTACGTGGAGTAGCCGTGGAGGATAGCCGTTTATATTTCAGGAACTGGCAACACTGTTAGTGTTGCCTCCGATCTGATGATTGCATCGTGAAGTTTGTCGATCTCAACAAGAATGCATCGATGAGCTGAATTCCTTATATGGTGATGGAGCACCATCGAAAACTACAGTATATTGTTGGTATAGTGAATTCAAACTTGGACGGCGTTCTTTGGACGATTATTTTCGTGATGGTCGTCCCACTAATGTTGTTATATCGGAAAACGATAATGCAGTGTTTGAATTGATAATGCAAGACCGTCATATGATATACCGTTAGATCGAGGCATCTCTAGGTATTAGTAACACTAGCGTGCATAAGGTCTTGCATGAACATTTAGCCGTTAAGGAGCTATGTTCACGTTGGGCACCACATAATTTGACAACCGCTCAAAAAAGGACTCGCATCGATTGGTGCCAAGAAATGCATAAAAAATACAATGGCGGTGCTTCAAAGAACACTTATAAAGTCGTCACAGGTGATGGATCCTGGATTTATACGTATGAGCCCGATAGTAAACAGCAGTCGATAGTGTGGGTATTCCAAGATGAGCCAAAACCAACAAAATTTGTTCGCGCTCGAAGCACATCAAAACAAGTCGTCGCCTGTTTTTTCAGAAAAATCAGTCAAGATTGTAGAACGGTCAATTCCGAATGGTACGCAACTATTTGTTTGCCAAAAGTTTTTGAAGAAATAAGAAAAACAAACCGAAAATGACAGATCACTTTCCGCCATGACAATGCCAACCAGGTGGGTTCAAACAATTGAATATTTGACCGGGCAAAACATTGAATTGATGAGCCATCCGTCGTACAGCCCTGATCTAGTACCCTGTGATTTTTTTTGTTCCCACACGTAAACAATAAACTTTGTGGTTAACGGTTTTCTACGCCGGAAGCGGCAGTTGAGGCATTCAAAACTCATATTTTGGAGATACCGCCTTCACAGTGGCAGCAATGCTTTTCGGATTGGTTTAAACGAACGCAAAAGTCCATTTATTTTCAAGGATATTTTTTTGAAAAGAAATAAAAATATTTTCGATAATAAAAAAAATTTTTTGTTTGCTATTCCCGAAATACAAACGACTACCCTCGTATTTAATACTTTCCTCAAAAGTCAATCAATAAATATATAATAATATAAATATAAATCAATATTTTTAAATATCTAATAGACAAAGTTTTATTTTATCGAAGTCAACTGGTGGTCTTACATTTATTGCACTACCAATTGCTTTGGCACTAACTTTTTTTACTTCCATAAATATATAGTTTATTGTCGTAGAAATATAATAAATACTAATATAATATAATAAATTAGAGTTTATAAGTTTTTATTTATTTTCCTGGCCATATTTTTCAATTTAATTGTTATTATTTATGGGATGATTACGTACATTCACTTTTGTCACAGTTCGTTTGATCAAATAACTTAAATGTAATCTATCAAATAAAATAGATATTATATTAACGATTTCATGATTTTTTAATTACAAGATACTCATATGCGTTGCTTATCTAGATCTGAACATGCTCATTAAATGATAAATAAAAATAATCACGAAAAATCTTGCTTATTAGCTTCCAATAAATTAAATTTTAAATTTCAGCGACAATATTTATTTAGTCTTAGCATACATTAATATTACATATTAACAGTGTGCTATGTATTTATATAATAAAAAACAAGTAATTCCATTAATTAAAATATTCGCTTATTATTTAAAGTAATTCCATAAACGGTAAATAATTCAGTTCTAATTATGTAACCGACAAACTACAGCTTCGGATTATTTACATATTTTTTTTCGTAGAAATTCGCACTCATTCTATCAAAAAATGTTTAAGATGGAAAAGAGAGCGCCTCCGTTAAAAGATGAGTATGAACGGGTTCTCAGAGAGCACTTCCTCGTTTACGGTGAGTCAGGTAACGGGAAATTGCCTTTTTGCCATCATTGGCTAGTTCATCGCCGTATTACGTTTAAGGCACCTTGGATGCGAATTATCGAGCAAGGATGAACAAGTGCATTCGTGGAGAATGTTGCTGTGAATAACATTTAACGTTCATCTACTTGATTCTGCATAGTATCGATGCGTATTCTAGGCGAAAAGAGTACATTAAATACCACCAATAATTTTAATAATTTTCTAAAGTAAAATATGAGATAATTTTAAATGTTGCAATAAACATTTCTTATAATTTTTATCTTTATGATAATTAACAAATTTAAATTAAAACATTTAGATACATTATATATAACTTAAAATTATTTCGTTACTGGTATTTCATTCTCAAATGAAAACAGCGTTAAAAATGTTAAAAATTATTACAGATTTACAATAATAGTTATTTAACAATATACACGCATATGTGAATAACACAGAGCAAAGGCAGTTTTAATTTATTCCGAAAAAATAGCGCGTGAACGGCCAACTAGAGCCTAGTAGACACTTAGTTATTCTGTGAGGAATATTCTAATGCAAAGTATTTTTATAACATTAAATAGTTCTTATAAACATAAATTATTTCCATATATAGATTTGTGAGTTTTTCAATATTTATAAGATACATTTATTGAGAGCTAACTTTCTTAATAAGAATAATTGTTATTAAACATGGCGACTTGATTTTCACTACGTTATTTTACAGAAAAATTAAAAAGAATATATTTCAGTGTTATGTTTAATACAAATTATCGATTGCTTGACTGACAATAAAATATTTGATCGAAATGAACTCTTACGGTATTGGAAATATATGTACATTTTCTTAGACAAAATAAAAGAAATATGTTCATATCCAATTCAATTTAATAATTGTTCTGAATACGATAACAAATTTTGGATGCGAAGTTTAAGTTCTTGAATGAATGATTTTTGTGTATTATTGACGTGGATATTTTTGTTTGTTGTAGTAACGATATTGGGCAATATTTCAATTAAAGACAAATGAATATTTTTACAGAAAAACCAAAATAAGTGGATCACATTTAAATAAATACATAAATAAATAAAAACGGATTGGAAGGAGGAACAAGAGTGAGTTTTAACTCTGATCACAATATAGTAACAGCCAAATTAGATATAAAAATAACGAACAAAATACCTACAGAAATATTCATGTATGGAAAATTGAAAAACTGAAAAAACTTACAGGACAAGAGACTACGAAAATGAAATGACGAACAAGTTAGAAAAAGAGAAATAAGCGAAAGTATAGAAAATGAGTGGAGAAACTTGGGAAACGAAAACTGTGGTAATGAACATGACAATAAGTCTAAATAAAAACTAAAAGACAGAACGAATAGTCTGATTGAGACTGCGAGAATTTTATAGAAAAGAGAGAGAAGTGATACTTCCGTGGCTAAGAATCAATAATATTCAGGTTCTTTAGTCGATAATAAACATAATGACAAAATTTATGAGTACGTACATAAATATAAGAAACTATAATAGGAAAAGACAACAGCAAATATAGATAGTGTGAGGAAAATACCTGGAAATCACTTCCCAGAAATATAATTTGTCTATGTTTATCGGTTTATTTTCTGTTCTGTTTTCATTTTTAAATCTTCTGATTTGCCTATATTAAGTTTCCATAAATGAAGCCTTGTGTGATTTGAATGTTGCTTAAATTATTAACAGAAAAAAAAACTTTGTTTATATATTATGTTATTGAGTTATTCAGTATATTAGGAAAATAAATATATTTGTAAATAATGACGCCATTTGATGTTGTCATTTTTATTAAATAGGTGGCGTGACAATTTTTGTTTTCTAACTAGGTATGGGCTAGTATTGCGATTCGATACATAGCATGTACAAAGGGTACTAGGAAAGTTTTGCAATACAGCTTCGTTTATTTAATTTTTTCAAAGTAATTTCCTCTACACTCAATACATCTCTCCATCCTCCGAAACCAATCTTTAAACCAGTTCTGCAAAGTTTCACTAGGGAGCACACTCGTCCCAAGCTCTCAGAAGGTCCTCATCACTGGAAAACCGCCCCCCTTTTAGCTTCATTTTTACATGCGGGAACAGTGCAAAGGGAGCAAGATCTGGACTGCAGGGAGGGTCCTCGAGAAGTCTCAATCCTATCCTGGTGAAATATTCGGTGCAGGCTTTGGCGCGGCGAGCTGGAGCATTACCGTGATGGAGAAACCAGGTATCCATTCTTGACTTTGGCCGTAGGGTCTTCATAGATCCAATGACTTTATACAGCTATCATTTTCTTCTTTACAGATCGGGATTTTCTGACAACTACGGGTGTGTCCTCATCATTAAAGATCCAAACTTTGTTTTGAACTTTGGTCGGCACATCGTAATAGTACAGCCAAGTTACTATGCACGTATGAACATGTCTCAACATGCAGCAACAAGCAGCTTCCTACGATTCATTGTTGCGTCATATTGCAAAACTTTCCTAGTACCCTTTGTATGCATATGTGAAACTACTTAATTTTATGTAAAAAACATTACTTAACTTTTAAGTATTAAGAATATTTTTGCAACGCTATTAACATAATTAAGATATTTACGAAATAATACTTAAAATTATTACAATTTTATTAAATTGTATTAAGATACAGAATTTATATCAGCATTACTAATTATTACGTATGTACATATATTAAAAATAAAATGGTTTTAAAATGTATGTGTATATACATTTATATTCAAGTTCTATATATCTTCATTAATTTTATGCAAATAAGGCAGTACAGCACATTAAATCACTTAGTGATACGAGTAAATTTATCAAACGTCGGTCATAAAAAGGTAACGAATTAATCTTATAATCTAGATACTATAAAATCACACAATTAAACACTGTATGATAGGAATTTATGGGCGATTGAAGTACTAAATAAAATCATTGCAAATATATTAAAAAGTAACATATTTATATAACCATTTCTCATGATCTCAGGACAGGTTATAAAAAAATTAAACACTCGCAAAACTATAATTAATATTACAGTCGTAAGTAGTTATTTCTTATGTAGTGAACATTAAATATGTATTGCAATTTTATGGTTGTTATGCAAACTGAGGAAATACCATAGAAGTCATTGAGTTTAAATATGCTATGAAGTTATTTTTAAGTCTTTTGATTTTCTTTATTATTAACAATTCTTATTCAGTTGTACAAAATAGAAATATACCTATACTATGTGACAAAGAAAAACGAGTCATTCAGTAAAAGTATATGTCTTTGAACCAAATTTTGTACAAATGTTTTGTACTGTTTTGAGAATAATAAATAATTACATTTTCATTGAAAAATTCGTCATTTTTTGAAGAAAATTTAATGAGTTATTGCTCCATATAAACGAACACAGTGTTATTCGCCTAGGCATGCTTCTATAAGTTCTATGGACTTCTGTGAAAGCTCATTCCAAGCAACTTGTAGGTCATCATGTAACTATTGTAAGTTCGTTAGAAGGTTAGAAAGCATACTAATCCTTCGACTTATATATCCCAGATATATCCCATATCCCAGATATATTTTATACACGATTGGTCTGGCGATCGCATTGGTCAATTGAGAGTATTGATGTCCACTTGCAGGAACTATAAAGTAAGAGCCGTAACATGTCTCGCTGGAATGTGGAATTATTTAGTCTTTGAATATATGGTAAAGCAAATTGTTCCAAGACTTCGTAAATGTACTTTTGCGCATTTATGTGGCCTCGAAAGAATACTAAAGTCCTATTTCCTATGCTAATTCCATTCCAAACAATCAATTCTTTATTATGTGCAGTCTTGTGTTCTACGGAAAATTTGTAAGACAGTTTTTCTCCACTTTGACATCGGACTCATCCTTGATCTTCAGGTTCATGACAATCTCTAAGGAAAAACAATCTTAGCCTCCTATTTTCCCATTCAGTGGAACGTCTAGGTTATCCAGAATCTTTTTTACGATGTTGACTACATTCTTAAGACTAATTTCTCCAATAACTAACAACTTTTACATTATAGTTCCTGCAATTTCTACACTATAGTTCCTGCAATCTGTACAATATTCACTTCTAAAATCGCTTAGCTGACGATAACGTAGTTATTTTCGAACTCTTAATACACTATTTTACAACTATAGACTCTTCATTCGAATAACAAAACTAAAGTGATCCAAAACGAAGAAAAGAAATAGAATGTTTTTCATTTAAGAAAACGATGCAGAGGTTTATTGATTTCTTGCATCTTTTTTCACCAATTATTACTCTCAACATAGGAGACACTTTACAAAATTTATTTTAAAAATATATACTTTTATAGGGTGATTAATTTTTTTGTCACTAAATGTGCTTTATGTTGCAATACAGGTACTTTGAAATTAAATTAATCGTCGAAAATCGTCAATTTAATGTTCGAAACTATTTTGCATATGTCTACGGTCAGATGCGAATTGAAAATAATCTACAAGTGTTCGAAAACAAAGTAATTTTCTTTAATTGATATTTAGATTGTTTAAAATTGAGTATATTCGAGAACGACTTGGTAGAAAGTGAGACTCGACTATTAGCTCTACCTTTCTGCAAAACTTTTATGGTGACAGGTGGAATTTAGTTATTCCTGACATTTAATTTAAAAGTCCCATCATCGTGAATCAAGTGACTAAGTGGAAAATCCTAATATGTGTAAATTTGCAATTCATGACTTAATTCAATATTTATTTTCTGAAAGAGTAAACACATGTATACGATTAATTAATCACAGTCTCGCACCTAGATTCGCGATAAAATTCGTACAGAGTAAATGCGCACTCAAATAATAATAAATTTATTAAAAGATGAATCAATCGCCATCGCAGAAAATACAATCAGAAAGTTAATTGCAGTTTATGTGAAGGAAAAATTTCTCGTATTTCAAAGAGCTTTTATAGTGTATGTTAAATGAATAGCTTATTTAATCTTTTGAACTATTTAAGGCAGGTATAGGCAACCTTTGACATGTGGGCCAAACTTTAATGTGCAAATACGTTCACGGGCCGCATTTAAAAGTAGTGCATTTTAAAGGAGTATTTATAATTTTTAGCGATAGATATCAGACATAAAATAATACGACAATGTCTCGCGGGTCGGAACAAATCTTACAGCGGGCCGGTTGTTGCCCACATATGATTTAAGGCATTATCTGGACTTTGAAATACAAAATAAATAACTTTATACGATATGATATTGGTGTAAAAACTGTAAATTAAATTGCAGAGGAAGGAAGGAAGATACATGTAGTTTTATAAGAGCTGATAGTAAATATTTTAAATTTCAAATTTATACAACAATGTTAGTATATTAGCATTTTAGAGTAAACAAGTGCATACGAGCAATTTTTGTGCATAATAAATAATTAAGGAAATTACATTGATTTGACTTAAGTTTATTTTTGTATAAAATGCGATAAGTACGAAGAAAAAATTTTTATATTTAATTTTTTTCTTCTTAATATGAATTCGTGTACATACATTTTTCCAGAGAAATCGAGGTAATAATTGTTTTGGATTTATGTTTCTAATACAAAGGATAGTTGTCATTATTTGTACGTTTATTAACAAAATATCTAGATCAGCGCGTTACATTCCTTTAATTATTTAGCAGAAAAATTAAACATGGCATGCGGATCAACAGAAAATTATACGAAGCGCGAAAAGATTAGAATTAGAGAAAGCAACTTAATATCAATTTATTTCAACATTAAAACATGACAATATGCCGTTACATACTTGACATATATAATTCAGATTTTATGTGCAACTGGACTCGAAATAATAAGAGATGGCTTAAGATCGATAAATTGCAATACAAGTACGTCTCGTCAATGTATTTACATACCTACGTTTTTTAATTAATGTGTACATAACGGATTGGAAGAAGATCTGTTAATTTTCTAATAGGAATACAATTAAAAATTGTCATAAATTAAGATGTATATACTAATATATACAGAAACAAAATTATGCATGCACGGGTAAAAAAATTGACCTTGCGAGGTAGTATAATAACCTACATACATGTATCAATTTAATGTTTGTTTTTAAGAGTTCCAACCAAACGAGTGATGTAGAGGAAGAAAAGAATACTTTTCGGTAATAGAGGAATAAGATTGAATTAATTTTTTTATCAATAAGTATATACTTACGTCTTTTATTCTTATTTTGAGGACCTATTACTCTACGCAAAACTTATTTATATATATATATATACATATATATACAATAAATATAATAAAAATAATAAGTACAATGAAAAGAAAAATTACTATTAAAGAATAATATTAGATGCAATGAAAATATATTTATTTCTTGGCAATTCTTAATACGTAGAGAAAACTTGAAAGTAACTTTCACAATCAGAGAAATTGACACGTGCAGATATTAATTTTATATTATTTGTACATTTTAAAAAGTCTAATAAATTTTCTAAACAAATATCCAATAAAATTTACTCACCTGAGACAGAGATATATCCGGTAGTAAAAGTATTTTTTGAGTGTCTTTATTTTTATTATCACTCCTGCCGAAAGTACAAAATTTGTTCATTCCGTATCACCTGTTCGTCACTTTTAAAAAAGAAAATTATTTTAAGAACATATCTTATTAGTTGATAACGCGTAAATATCCGCAAAGTAGAATATAATTTTCCCTCAGAATCACTCAGCTGTTCACGATTTGAGCATCTGCGATACTATAAGCCTCCAACGGTACTCGTAGTGTTAGATATGTGCGGAATGAGGTTGTGAAGAAAGAAAATGATGTGAACGTTTTGGTCTGTGAACACTTTAATCTACAATTGACTTTTGAGGGGATACATGCAATTAGTGGTATGCATGTATTTAGAGATGATAATACAAAAATTATATACATACGGTTTATACGCTTTTTGTATTGAAATTAATATAAATCGAAAGTTATTTTATTTGTATTATGTATAGCATTAAATACTTAAATACTTAATATTTCGTAAACAAAAACTGTGCATCTTTTAATTTAGTTAAAACTGATACAAGTTCTACACAAGGTATTTGTTTACTTTTGAACAGATTAACAATATCGTTAATATTAATTTATACTAAATTCTGTAAAATACGTAAGAGGTTCTCCATTAGGAACGATGCATTGGCATGGACATTTTTTTAGCTGTCAGTCCCACTGAATTTATTTTCTTGACATTTATGCTTTTTCGTGCCCACCATTTCATTATAGAATAGTACTCGCTTCAATAGCGTTTGCAAATTATTCAGATATTCAGGCTACATTGTGAATTAATCATCCTAGTAAAAAACAATTGAACATCCTGTGCAAAAATTTGAATCAACATTTACTTCATAATGTTCTGGTACTGGTAAGATAAAGAAGTGCAAGTAGCGAAGAGAATATTGTAGCTCTACCTCAATGTGTTCATGGGGATCCAAATGTGTCCATTTACATACCAAGCGAAGACATAATAATGTCCATACACAATGTTTACACTACAATTACCATTCGAACTAGTACTTGCTCGTTTTATTAGTAGTTTTTAGTACCAGATATTTCAATATGTGTTAAGTACGTTATAAACACGCAAAAATGGAATCCATTACGCGCTATTCAATTTGATATTTAGTGTAACATGGTAACATGGTTTGATTAAAAACTTAATATGATTCAATTAAAAAGTTAAGACTATTAGTGTAATTTACTCTAAAGTATACTTTCACACTAGTATTTCGACTATCGGAATTTTAAATTACATAATGCTGTGATAAACCCTTTGAATTATTACTTATATTTTTACCTTTTCATGAATCCTTTTGTAAACTTTTTAAGAACTGAGCTGGAGTTCATTTTGAATAAACCAGGCTTAGCATCCAGGTAACATAACATTCAGATAAATAAAACGACAGATTACACTTATAAACTATGATGTACTAAATTTTTCAAGATTAAATATATACATGGGTTGTCTTTTAAGTTTCGCATTTAAAACTGGAATAAAACAGTAGATAGCTTTTAAAGACTTCATTATTTTTCGAAATGTTCTCCACGAAGATGTTCTCCATGCAAATTAATGCACTCGAACCATCTCTGGAAGCACCTGTTCCACTCGTCTGACGACTGGAACCTTTGACCACGCAGTCCGTTCTTGATTTTCGGAAAGATAAAGAAATCATTGGAACTTAGACTCGGGTTGTATGGAGGATAGTCCAACAATTCGACGTTTTGTTGCATTAAAAATTCAATTGTCTTGTGTGCTGTGTGTGAACTTGCATTATCTTGGTGGAGGATGGTTTGTTGTTCGGGGTTGTTTTCTCGAAGCTCAGCGATGAGTAGCGGCAAACAAATGATTGTATACTAATTGGCGGTAACAGTTCTTTGATCTTGTAGAGGAATTGTTGCTACATGACCTGCTTTCAAGACAAATGTCGCGACCATCTTTTTAGAGACACTTCGAGAACGGATGACTTTCATCGGCTTTTCTTCACCTTGGAATATCTAAACAGATGACTAGCGTTTATTTTCTGGTTTGTAAATAAAAACAAGATTTATCACCAATGACAATGTTGTATACGTTCTTTGAGTTTCCGACATTGAAGCGAACTAGAGTCTTTTAACAGTAATTGACCTTAACTGCTTTCTGTTTTTCGGTTAACAGATGCGATATCCAACGGGAAACTAATTTTTTACATACAGTTATTTATGCAAAATTTTTCTAATTGAGGTCCCCAATAATGCTTCAATTCGGCGGTATGCCACCTGTCGATCATTGTTGATAATCTTGCGCAAAGCATCGACGTTTTCCTGAGTGACTGTTGTTTTTGGTGAACCTGCTCTTGGATCGTCGCTAAAACTAATCCGTCCACGTTTGATTTCTCCATGCCAACGAGAAATTGTCGACTGATGTGGTGCTGAAAATAGAAACTAACTCGACGATGCATTCTTGTTGAGATAATTATCTTCGAAAATTATAAAAAAATCATTCTGCGAAAACGTTCTCGGTTTAATTCCATATCAACTAATTTATCAACTTTGGCAGTTCGTTATAGCTACTACACTACACATATCGCACTGAAACTTTGAATTTACATTAACTAAAGATGGAGGTTAATTTTTAGTACTGACGTTTGACTGATGGGGCCCTCTATGTCCCACTATGCAAAACTTATAAGACATCCCACGTACATTCATGTAAAGAAAGGGACAATCTTTAAAGTATTAATGGTATTCCTAATAGGTAACAAGAAATGAAATCTATATACATTGAAAGTTACGTGATCTTCAAAAAAAGTTTGAACATTGATATATAAATTCGATAAGGGTTTAAGTGTATTTAATGATGCGATGAGAGAATGGTAATCTGTGAAATATTTAAAACATTTTTAAATATACAATATAAAGTAAGTTTGGTGTTTTATTTATTTACAGAATTTATGATAAAATCGTCGATACTATTCTTAAAACGAATTAAACTTAAATTTGATCTAAAAAAACGAAAATTCTGTTTTTGAAAATCTATTATATCAAAATTCGGATTATAAAGTTTGTATTTAAAGAAACAAAGAATGAAAAAATCAAATTAATTATATACATGTACATGTACTCACTCCTCATAGTCATAGCCATCGTGATTCCATATATTTATAACATAATAAAATTTTGAAAAACAACAACTATAATCCAAAATAAATTAAAAAATTCATTTGTATTTAAAATAAAATAACATATAGCATGGCTATTATCTGCCCAATAGTTCACGTCTACAACTTGATATTTAATTAAATTGTCAAAATGAGATTCTACTTTGAAGTACGATATTAAAATAAATATTAGAGCATCTAAAGCATCATGGCCACCATCAACATATTTAGTTTTATGTCCCGATCTATGTGTTCTTAATCAAAATAATTGAATTTAATTCGGTAAAGTCCAAACAAGAAGTCAAATAGGAAAATCGAAATTTAATGAAATTAATTTTATTAAATATTTTTAAATCATTATTAGTACCTTAAATGAAACATAAGGGCCTCTAACATTTCACAAAAAAAATAAAATTAAATTAACTAACCAATTTTTGCAAGAACGATTATTTACAAATTTTAGCACATGGCTTTGCTTAGAAGCATAAACGAATTCTACATTTGACTATGTCTCTGCCTTTTAAATCTAGCTATGCAACTTTCCAGAGCCCTCTGGTTGCAAGCAACATAAAAAAACCAGCCGTGTCCTGTTTTTTCATTGATTACGTCATTTCGTTTCCCTTTTTAAAACGTTTAAGATTGATTTCTTAATTCTTTTTAATTTATTTTATCTCGTTTAGAATTGAATTTTACATTAAATTTTTACTTAGACTGTATATTAATGGGGCTACAATTATTGTTGTACGGCATTACTTAGGGACACCATATTCTCTTACCAATTTGACGATACATGTATTTTTCATAATGTTATATTTTTCGGTATTTTATTTATTTTTAAACTGTTGTAGGAAGACACTCAAATTGGTTCTAATGGATTCGAACGCCAATCAAATTGCTAAGTTGTACTAGTTGTACTTGATATTTTAATTCAACTTATATTACAGTCTGTGCATTTTCAGTATTACTGGAAATTATTACCGAAGACGTATGTACAATTAGTGTTTAAGTTAATTAATTTATTCTTTATTAAAATTGTGGAATACAGGACACAATAAATTATACACGAACATTAAATTTATATACAATAGGTGTTCAAGTTAGTGCATTATTCTTTATTAAGATTGTGAAATACAAGACACACATTAAAAAAAATCTAGCGATTTTTGAGATACATCAAAACATCTTACTTCACTGATTGTATCCGAAGCAAATTACATATAATGTGTACGTATCCTTTTAAAAGTTAAATTAAACTTTTTTATAATATAATGTCCATCATTGTATATATTTTTATTAAGAATTCTAAACTTTTTAAGTGTGAATTATTGTATATTTGTATAAGTATATTACAGGTGACTTTTTGTATCGCATCACATTTGACTGTCGTTTCATATTGCACGATTATTTTTATATAAATGCTTAGTTCATTACTGGATTTTCTAAGAAGATAGTAATTACGCTTTGTAAACATAGAAGAAATTTATTAACAATAAAAGTAATATGTTTACAATGCTTACTTACTTTTATTTTATTCATATTTTGTTTGCAGCTGACACAAGTTATTGTGAGTACTGTTGTAGCTTTTTTCGACAATTTTGTTATTTAAATCTTTTATCAGCAGTTTATCCTTCATACTCTTCTTTTATCTATTTTGAACATTAAGGCACTTCCCTGGTTTGTACGAATACGACATCATATGTTTTCGCAAAATAACATTCTATTTTAAAACATGCAATAGCTATTACAAGATGTTGAAATGTGGCATTTTGAAAGGTAATTGACTTCTGCAGAATTTGAAAATTATTTTTTGTTTAGTTGTAAAATGCAAATTGATGAAAAATGAAATCGGCATGAAAGATTTCCATGCAATGATTTTCTAGTTAGTGTGTAGTAACCGTATAGACAACAAATAATATATTGAAAGTTTAGGGCTCGTTTTCATGGATGATAATCTATCACAAAGGCTTGCTTATGAGCATGCGAAAGTCAAATGTGGACGCAGTTGCCACTCCCCAATTGGGAAATTGTCATAAAGACTTATGGTTACTAATAAATACAACTACCGGTTGCAAGAGATTCTGTATGATTATCGAACTGTGAGAAAATTGTATTCCCAATATATTTCACACAATTTTATAGCAATCCAATAAAAGATGTGGTCAGGTTGGTGCAAGCAAACGTTAAAAAGAAGCTATAAAGCAAACGACAGTAGACACATTGGATGTTTTTACATAAGAAACGGCAGTAGTCGGCCTACATCACTGTGTCGAAGAAGTTAATAGAAAAACAGAATGCATGATGGCCACTTTCTGGGACAGCTAAGTAATGATAATTGTGCAAGTGGATTATCGGAATTTCGTTCGTGCTCTGAAAGAGCTCTGTAATTGCAAAAAGGTCACCACGGTTTAGATCCTAAAACTAGAAAGCTATAATGATAACGAAAATGCGGACGATTTTGGACAAGTTTCGTCTGCGGTATTCACAGAAAACATCGAAACGAAAAACTGGGGTGACCATAGATTTCGGGTAGGGTAGAAGAGCCCCCTAGGTCAAATATATGCAAATTTACAAGAAGATTTACCAGACTGAATATGTAGACTTCGCCAAGTGGATGAGGAAACAGTGATTTATGTGGTATCCCAACGTGAAGGCTACATCCTGACGTAGAACTTTACCTATAAAAATCTCTCTTGAAGCTGATAGATTTAATTAAAAGAATTAAGTTAGAGAACGTACTCTAACGAGACATGAGGATCACAATAAACTGAAAAAATCACACACTATATACGGGTTAAAAATTTAATTATCTTGCGTGCTGTGTGCGAACTTGCATTGTCTTGGTGGAGGAAGATTCGTCGTTTAGGGTTGATTTTTTGAAGTTCAACGATGACTTGCGGCAAAAAAATGGTTGTATTCCAATCGGCAGTAACAATTCCTTGATCTTGTGGAGGAATTGTTGCTACGTGACCTGCTTTCGAGACAAATGTCACTACCATCTTTTTGGAGACGCTTCAAGAACAGATGACTTTTGTCGGTTTTTCTTCAAAATTCATCACCACTGAAAATGTTGTATAGGTTTTTAGAGTTTCTGGCGTTGATGAGATCTAGAATTTTTGACACCAATTCACCCTAGCTGCTATTTGTTCTTCGGTCAACAGATACGGTATCCAACGAGAAACAATTTTTTTTACACATAATTCTTTGAAAGTCTTTGAAATCCCCAATAATGCTTCAATCTGGCGATATGTCACATGTCGATCTTCGTTGATAGTTTTGCGAAGAGCATAGACGTCTTCCTGAGTGACTGCCGTTTTTTGTGAACCCGCTCTTGGATCACTGTTAAGACTAATCCGTCCTCGTTTAAATTCTCTTTACCAATGAAAAATTGTTGACTTATATAGTTCTTCAATGGCGAAAACAAAAATCAACAAAAATCGTTGCAGCTACAATACCAAATGTATCGCACTGAAGCTTTGGATTTAGGTTAACTAAAGATGTAGGTTAATTTTAGTACTGACGTGTATATATATATATATATATATATATATATACATATGTACATGTACTTCTGTATGTAGTAGATGAAAATCATTTTTTTTGTAGTTCTTTACTTTTTGTGAATATAATTATAATGAATAGGGATTAGTATTATTCAGTAACGAATTCAGATTTACGTTGGAATCAGATACGGTATTCTGATTTAATGTGAACTTGGTACACACAGTAATCCTCAATTTGTCCGAGAAGGCCTCAATATGAGAGTGACAGCGTAATGATATGAGCCGAAAAAGTACTAGAGGACGCACCGGGTTTCATTTCGTAAAAAATGAAACTTTCACTGCCCAGAGACATCTGGACAAGAGACACATTGTTCTTCGGTATTCAGTAACAGTGTCCCCATTGAGTAAACATCGTGAGCAAAACAGATGAATAAAATTGGTGTAGAGATGATGAAACATGCAGCTCGTTTTCAATTGATAATGCAATAAATCACATTTATGATGTTGTAGGAAAGCGTACTGCTGAACGAAATATAATATTTTTAGATGCGCGTGGAGCTCATATGCATTATTAATTTTTATTTTCTTGCAAGAATTATTACAATAAAATTTCTGTAAAATTAAATATTTCAATATTTTTCCTATATTAGAAAATGATATATTTTATATTTCCCAACGAACTCACTCAAACAAGTAATACAATAATGTGCTTAGATACTTGTTCGCAAACATACTGAAACCAAAAAATGATGTTAAATCAATTTCTTTTAAAATTTATTGAAATTTTTACCCGACACTACCTCTTTGATAATATATACTACCATTATTATGAAATATCCGTTAATTGTTTTGAGCAGTATAGATAAGTTATTCTGTATTTTGCATTCATAATTAATTAATATACCTACCAGGTGTATCGGAAAGTCATTACCGGTTTTTTAACAGATGTCGCTAGGGTTAAGTATGCAATGTTATGATTTGACACATGCGACAGTTTATTCTACTGACATCAAGCTTCAAAGCCATATTTGTTACATTCTTCGAAAGTAACACTGTCATAGGTTTATCCCTCATTGAAAATATCGAGTTTCGTGCCTGAAAAAGTGCATTTGCGGCACGCATTACTTTTCCTATTTGAAAGAAAAAAGTCAGCGTTTGCTGGTAGAAATTTACGGTGTAAGACAAAGAACGTTATGGTAGACCGAAAAAGTTTGAAGATGCGGAAGCCATTTCTGCATCGAATAGTGACAGGTGATAAAAAATGGATTTATTTCGAAAACCCTAAGAGCAAAAAATCATGGTTATCACCTAGCGAAACTGGCCCATTGACTCTGGGACCAGAGTGGCGTGGTGTATTACGAACTGTTGAAACAGTTAATACTGATCACTACCGACAACAAATTATCAATTTGAACCATGCATTGATAGAAAAACGTCTAGAATGGGCCTGAAGACACGGTAAAGTAATTTTACAGCACGATAACGCGCCGTCTTATACAGCAGACCCGGTTAAGGTAGCGTTAAAAGCACTCGGGTGCCGTACTCTCCAGATCTTGCCCCGTCCGACTATCATCTTTACGCAACAATGGGATACGCGCTTGTAGAGAGCACTTCGCCAATTTCGAAGTTAGAAAATGGCTCGATGAATGATTTAGCTCAAAGGACAAACAGTTTTTTTGGGATGGCATCCAAAAGATGGGCAAGATATGTAAAATCAAATGGCCAACGATTTGAATAAATAAATTTTCCATTTTCTTGAAAATTATGTAGTTTTTTACGAAAACCGGTAATGACTTTCCGATACACCTAGTACTTGTTCGCAAATATACTGAAATCAAAAAATGATGTTACATCAACTTCTTTTAAAATTTATTAAAATTTTTACACGATACCAATTCTGTGGTAGAAGGGTTTTTTTTATAATATGTATTACCATTTTTATGAAATATCCGTTAATTATTTTGAGCAATATAGATAGGATATTTTGTATTTTATATTCATAATTAATTAATATACCAATTTTTGATGCTATAAGGATTTAGAATTTCATACTTTATTGATTTAAATTTTTAAAATATTTGGTGGGTATTACTGTAGTATTTTGGTAATATAAAATACTAATGAAAAAATAAACGAAGTACATTAATAGAATCTGTGTTTATTATATTAAATTATTTTTATCACATCTTTTCTAATCGTATGCAATTCATTCCTCGCCTTTAAATGTATTCATTAAAAGTATGACATAATATTTATCTACGTTGAATGTCAATATCCATTTCTGTTTGCAGATGCAATACAGGAAAGGGACACCTGACAAGTTTCCGGCTAACCTCGCTTCGTTGCCCGAATCGAATCGTACGCGGGCGTTCACTCTGTAATAATTTATTTTGCATAAATCTAATATGTGAATCGATGTTGCGGTAATTTATTTTAAGCTTATTAATTTTGATTTACGATTAGATGAATTTTATGTTTATTTGCTACATTAAATGCGGATATTGCTTTAATCTAAACGGTAATTTTAAAACAGTGAAAACTTTTGCGTAAATTTACCGGAAATGTTTCATTAAAATAGCAAACATTTTTAGTGGATTTAATTTCTACTTGTAGTAGTTTTTTATTGACAAAATGAGTCCATAAAACATATACAACTGCATTTCGAAGAAGCATTTTATAAATTTAAAATTCATTAACATTAAAATTAAAAGAAATGTAGACACTTAAATATTTTTCTAAATTGACCTTTTAACAACTATAATTATTAAATTCGTAATATCCTTAATACTTTGGTTTATAAACTTGCGAATTTACACTTTTATGCAAGTACGTACTAAAATATACACCACTGGTATCGACATTAGATTGCTCTTACTGAAGTTTTAAGAGACACAAACACAAAACTACAGAAAATACGAGGTGTGTTTTTTAAGTAACTTTGAAAATAAAAACTAAACAAAAGAAAATTTTCAAAAAACAAATTTATTTTCAGATTCTACATATATTTCTCCATTTTTCAACATGGCTCTCAAGTTTCTTTAACGACTTATCAAACCTCACAACTAGATTTTGAATACTCTCTTTATAGAAATTTTCCGTATGCTCTGATAAGCAAGAGGTCACGACCGTCTTTACATCTTAGTCATCGTTGTAGTGGGTGCAGCCGAGATGATATTTGAGATAGCGCAAAAGATAGAAATCGCTCGGCGCAAGGTTGGAGCTGTAGGGGATGGTCCAAAACTTCTTAGCCAAAAGAGTTCAATGAAGCTCGGATCTGAGCTGCGGTGTGAGCCCTTGCATTGCATGGAGTAGCAAAATTACCTCTGTTAGCATGCCGCGTCTTTTGTTTTGAACCGCTCTGTGTAATTTTGGCAGAGTTTGGTTGTAGGCTACCGCATTTATGGTGGTTCCGCATTGCATGAAGTCGACCAACAAAACACCATGCCTATCCTAAAACACGCCATGATCTATCGCTGGGACAGAGTCTGTTTGGCACGTGGAACCCACGTTTCGCCTCCCGTTACGAAACGACTCAACATCGCGTCACCTTCTTCGTTAAAACGAGTCAAAAATTTCAGCGAACACTCAAATCTTTTGTTTTTGTGGTCCTCCGTCAAGAGTTTAGGGACTCAACGGGAGCAAGTTTTTAAACTTTAACTTTTCAGAAACAATCTTGTATAGCACTAACCTCGACACTTCAGGAAAGTCGTTTGAGAGAGGATTTATGGCGTAGCGTCTGTTCTGAAGCATTTTCGCTTCAACTGAAGCCACCAGATGAGCGACCGGAGCGGGACTCATCATGGACGCTGTCGCGGTAAGCTTTAAAGTCTCTGACCCACTTACACACTGCCTTCACACATGGCAATAGCTCCGTAAACTTCACAAATCTGCCGGTGAATGTCTACAGCAGACATGTTTCTAGCCGACATAAAACGTATCACTGACCGAACATCGCACGGAGCAGGCGATTCGATAATCTTTAATATTTTAAAGACACAGAACAGACCGTACAGGTTACCTACACAGCTGCAACTGAGCACAGTGGTTCCCAAGAAATGCCGGGACACGATGCAAGCACTCGTTACAGCGGGTGCACCACCTATTAGTGTATATAACAAAACGGCCGTCATTGTAATCCATAAAACTTGATTACTGTTCTATTAACAGTGATGGTTTCTTTAAGTGTCTAATGTTAATTAGACAGAATCGAAATACACGATTAATAAGAATTGTGTTGTATTAGTTCTGCAAACCAACACAACACATTCACACTCTGTCAACGCTATTAGAATGGCATATATGTTTTAAAGGGGATTATGTTGCAGGTGTGTTGCAAACTTTGCAGTTTATGTTTTGCGTAGACATAGACACGGTGCATTTTTAGTAGACATTCCATGAGTAAATAAATCGGAATTAAACACCTCGACAGGTCTAGGTCATTTCAGTATAAGTTATTAACAGAATACTTATTGCGGGAATGTACATAAGATGTAAGTGTCCATGGTTGTAATATTAGAAGTGCGTTCTTTTCTTTTGTTTGTCTACTTTTTGGTGGTTATTGTTATTATGTCCCGCATACATTGATATTACGTATGTTTACCTTTTATTTAATAACAGCTACTACGGTTCCATGATAATTTATATTCCACGTTAGATCACACAAGTTTGAATGCTCGTCAAAAATTATTGGAGCTCGAATGAGATATGCTGTTACATTTCACAACAGACAAAATATGTCACGACTTTTTCCACAACCCAATATTTACTATTACCAACTTCAGCTTAGTATGTATTAAAATTTTTTTCACTGTCAGTTTAATCTCTCTTCTCTGTTTTCTATTTCATTTCGCATTTAGTTGTATATGCCATTTGTACTCGAGCACTCTCATATTTAACGTACTTAACCTTCAGTACTGCCAATTTCTATTTTTCCACTTTTCTTCAATCTTGGTAATGTCGTTAGTTTTATTTAAATTCATTAACTTTTTCATCTGAGATCCATTCATTTTGTTTTTGTCTTTGAAGCTATTAAGTCGCATGCGAACATATAGATCATATGTGGGCAAAAACCGGCCCGCCGTAAGATTTGATCCGGCCCGCGAGACATTTTAAAAAACTCAATTAAAAAAAATATTACACTACTTAATTATAATGTTGTACCTATTTTTTTCATTTCATTTTGTTATTTTAATAAATTGTATTATAATAACATTGTCGTATTATTTCATGTCTGTCACCGTTGAGAACCAAAATGTACACTTTTTGGTTCTCAACGTTGCGGATCGCGTACGGAGTTTGTTTTCGTACAGGTATTTTTCGCCGTGGTTTACCAGGCGCGACACTTTGCAATTATCTGCTGATGATGACAACTTGGTTGTCGAAATGCGTATACAGAATTACGAAAGTTAATGTGGAAAGGGGTTATATATCAACCTTAGTGATTAAGTTAATCAACCACAGGCTCCATTAAATTCAACTATCTATCGCTAAAAATTATGAACACTACTTTAAAATGCACTACTTTTAAACGCGGCCCGCGAACGTATTTCCACACTGAAGTTTGGCCCATAACATGTCAAAGGTTGGCCATATCTGATATAGATGATGTATGCACATTAAATATTTTCCACATGCGGAAGATATATACAGAGTGTATCAAGATGATTGAAGGTGTAATTTTGGTCTAATTTACGAATAAGTGGATAGTACTTCATTTACTTCCAGTGATGTTTTAAGTTATTATTTAATACAAAAATAAATTCAATCTTCGCGTATAACCTTTGTTAGACTTAGCAATATTAAAATTAAAGTGGTTTATTTTTATTTGAAACGTATGTTATGTATATTATGATGTATTGTATATAATAATTACGCCAATCTCGGCAGGGGACCGAGATTGGCGTACCTGGTCGGCTGCGTCACCGTTGCATGACGCTTCCTCAATAAGCCAGCAATAAGCAGCAAAGTTGGCAGTGTCAAATATTTCCACTCTATTGAGGGGTAGGTACATGGGTACCTCGATGCATTGAACGCAAAGCGATGTATTTTGAGCTGCTTTTCTTATGTATTTAAACTTACATTTATACACATAGAACAACTTGAAGTGTGTCTCCTCTATTTAGTATTTGAACTACTATATTTATACTTGTAGAATTATATGCACATGTATCTCCACATACCGAACACGTCGCTGTTAAAAATAAAATTCTTGAAAACATTTGTGTGTTTCATTTAAATTACAGGGCTTTCGAAACAGAGAATTACCTTAGCAACCTTTACGCCAAACGCAAAACTTTCATAATATAAAAAAGCATGATATTTTCCTAATTCAATTATATTTCATTCAAAGGACATTTGTTGTAATTTATAATAAATGTTGGAAATATCCGCTATTTTCTTGTATACACTACCGTTCATAAGTATTTGGGCATCCATACATTTAGAAGAAATGATTAAAAGCACTAGTGAAAAAACGAAAATATATTTATTACATGTACATACATAACTAATTACAGTATCTGGCAGTAGAATTACATATTATATTTAAATTTTCGATTCATCCATGTGACCTCCTTTGTTTTTTATAATGGCAGCACATAATCGCGGCATTCTTGCAATTAGTTTTGCTAATGTATCCGGTGTTATGCGGACCCAAGCTTCCTGCAGTTTCCTCCACAAATCAGCCTCCGATGTTGGTACTGCTTTCCGAACCTCCCGATCAAGTTCCTCCCACAATAACTCTATTGGATTTAGATCGGGGCTTTGGGGAGGCCATTTCATAACTTCGATGGATCCTTCCGCTTCCAAGAGTTGCAAATAGTCTTTGCATATTTTGGATGTGTGCTTTGGGCCATTATCCTGCTGGAATACAAAATTCCTACCCAAAAGTCTTAATCCTGAAGCAATAGCGTTGGTCTCCAAAATGTTTCGATACTGCTCTTTCCTTAGTATTCCTTCAATTTTCACAATATCACCCACGACCGTACCACCAAAACAACCCCAGGTCATCACGGAACCACCGCCATGTTTAACCGTAGGCACAATACATTGCTCTGCCGCACGCTCACCTGTAGATCTCCGAACGAAAACACGTCTTCTGGACCCGAAAATTTCGAACTTTGACTCATCGGTCCACAAGACTTTACTCCACTGTTCAACTGTCCAATGTTGGTATTCACGAGCCCAGTGTAAGCGTTTCCGCTTATTCTGTTTGCGCAATAACGGTTTTTTCATTGCAATTCGTCCGTACAAACCTGCTTTGTACAAGCGACGTTTGACCGTTGTTACGCTTATTGACTTTGGACGGTCTGCATTGATTTCTGCAGCGATTTCTGGGGCTGTTTTCCGTCGATTTCTTTTGCTTGTGATCACTATTGCACGATCCTCAGCAGAAGTTGTCGCTCTGGGTCTCCCACTCCATGATTTATTGAGAACACTGCCACTTTCTCGGTATTTTTTGACGACATAGTCTACGGAAGTATTATTTAATTTTAATTGTTTCGCAATTTGCCGGTTGCTTTTGCCATCTTGATGGTGCGCAATTATAAGAGAACGCATTTCAATGTCCATCTCTTTTGTTTTTGGATATTTAACGATCTTAACAACACTACTAGCACAGGAATATCTGTAACTGAGGGCAATTTCAAAAATATAACATAAAACTCGCCCGAGGTCATTAAAACATCATTACTAAACTTGAGAGAAACTTTTATTGCGCTAATCCCCAGGTAGTCCCAATAACAAATTTTGGTTTATTGCAGGTAATAAAGTAATACATAATGTTACTTATGCAGCGTTTCTGTAGATTTAATACTTTCCTTATACCTATCCAATATTACAAGAATGAATTTCCTAGAAGCTATGCAGTTCAAATAATTTTATAAAATATGGGTGCCCAAATACTTATGAACGGTAGTGTACATACAATAATTCTTCATTTTATTTTCTCAGAAACATTGTGAAATTCTTCTTTTGCAGTTGAGTCTTGCTGAATGACTTGATTGAAATTATTAAAACTATGTGGTCGGCTTTTATCAATATTATTTTTTATTAGGCCAAATAAATAATAACGTGGAGATGTTAAATCTAGTGATCAGGAATTCCACAAATTTTCGATTTATAAACACCGTCACCATAAAATTCCGAAGAATTCTGAATAAACTGGGTTGTCTCATTGGAAATATCATGGACTTAATTCATTGTGCAGTTGCACAATGAAATCTTAGAAAATAACCTTAAGATATGTGTTTGCAGTAATTGTTGCATGGATAAATATAGGACCTATAATTATCATCACGTAATATTGTTACACACACACACACTAAATTTATCTGGACGGAACGCAGCCTCAACAAAATTTAAATTTTAAATTTAACTTCTGTAGGTTAAATTTAAAATTTGGTATTTAAATAATTATTGAAGTAATTATTGTAAACTACTTTAGGTTCAGCGTTATAAACATACAGTTTCGGTGCAACGAAAAACTATGGGTGAATAAGAAGTTTTTTTCTTCGTTCAGAATGAGCTTGTATATTAACAACATTCTCTGTTAACAAAGAGGCCGATCTGTTGATTTTCCATTGTGATTACAACGTTTGTTTTCAAAACATACAATTCGTCATTCGAAGTAACCAAATATATCGTGATGAATATGTATTTACATCAGAAATCTATTAACATCAAAACACAATTGCAATGCATAAGCGCATCTTGTTCTACTTGAAACAACATTACTAACGTCTAACATCAAATCGTCTATGTAATAAATTGGGGTATATAAATTTACAATTATTACTTAGAGATATGACATGGAAAGTGCAACTAAAAGGAGGGGTGTGAATTTTTTGACGAAACTTGATAAAAACATGCAACTATTCAAAGCTTAAATTCAAATTGATTATAATTTTGTTGTGATGGATCAAGCGGCAATGGCATATCTGACATTTACATGCAGTCTTTTCTGACAATGTTAGGTGTATTTTTTGCAAGTTATGATTCAATTTTCATCGTTTTCTCTTGTTAAATTTTTGTTTAATGTGTTTTGAAGGTTTGATTATGCCTAGAGTGTGGTAACGTGAAAATTATTGCAAGTTGAGCGAATTCAAAGACGAGGAATTGTTGACTTGAGCGAAAATGGTTTTTAGTTCAGGGGATTGCAAATCTTTAACCGGAACCAATTCACTATCATGCGCTGTTATCAGTCATGGACCAGGGAGGGTCAGGAAAGACGCCTAAGACGAACCGGAGCCGAAGAAGAAGTAAAGAGGTGCAGGACCGCCACTTTCGCCTAATGGTATTAAGAGACACCTATTCTTCAATACTGGATCAATTGCTGATTTATGGTTAGGTAAAAAGGGCCGACCCTTAAAATCAGCCGCATCTGATGTTACCATTTGCAGCTGTAGTGGTATAAGTTGCAAATGCACTAGAACGTGGAGTGTTCAGTGATGAATCTCGATTTTGTATCGAAATACACCATAACAGCATGACAGTCAGACGAAGAAGTGGGGAATGTCGGTATATTAAATTGTCTGTTGAAAGGCGTGTACACCGAACTGTAAGATATTGTATGGAGTATTATAGCATATGGTAGTAGGTCTCAGTTTGTGTTAATCCGAGGCACCATGAACGGCCGGAGTTAAGTTGATGAAGCGATGGAACTTCATATTTTTCTATATCTTCAGCAGGTCGAAGACCTACTTTTCCAGCAGGTTGAAAACGAGCGAGAACTTCTCTAAATCGATTCGAAAAGGACCATGTTAATATCTTACAATGACAACCTAGATTTCCCAACTCCTTACTAACCGAACACGTCGGGGATATTATGGGAAGAAAATTAATGAACTCCGTAAATAGTAGAAGATCTTCGGCAAGAATTGCAGGTTGCTTGGATACCATACCCTAAACGGATGACTACCTACTAGAACCAATACTACAAGAAGTGAGAGAGTGTGAACTAGTAAGGGAAAATAAAATTAAGTTGTTAATCTTTTTTATGTTTTCTTTGAAATTATAATCAATTATTACCTTTGAATAGTTTTACGTTTCTGCCAAGTTCAGTCAAAAATTTGTACCCCTTCTTGCTGTTACAATTTACATATCATTAATCATATAAATGCTAGCACAAAACAATCACGAAAATCGCATATGTCTATGTAAAATAGAATGAATTTGACAGTGAAAAATAACAAATAATATAGCTCAGCAAATTGAAGAAACCAAAGTTTCTCAACACAACCTAAATTACAGTTAATCACTTTGATACACCTAGTACTAGGAATTTACCTATCTTTTATCGATACCGTAACTTATCGTTTAACGTTTGTTTGAAGTATTAATCTGTTTTTTTTTTTGTTGATTCAAAAGTACTTGAATCGATACATATTTTATGAATTCTTTTGATATGTAATCAGATGAGTATTTAGCAATCGAGCATCAGTTCAATTGTATTATAAATTTCTTATTTTTGGAAACAGAGAACATATCTATTCATTGTTGCAGCTTTATTACTATTAGTTAGGTTAAGAATAAAGAAACTCATTCTTCGTAAAATCTAATTTTAGATAATCTTCAGATGTTGCGTTCTCTCCTAACGATATCTTCATGAGATTTACACTGGTGAGAAACAATTAAGTATACCGAGGCGCTCCTACAATATTAACAAAACTAACTTATGTTGTGGACCGTTTTGTGTGTACCAAATAATAGAAATTGAAATATTTAATTTGAGTAAATGATTTAGAAATTTCTTATGGCATTAATTTTTCCTTCTTTATTAAAGGTAATAAACACATTTCGTCAGCTGATTGAAATAGAATTTTATAACTTAAGTTAGATTAATAGATTGCAGTCTAGTCACCTTCTTCCTTATATGTGTTTGTATAAAAGTGTTTTTTAAGAGCTTCGTGAATAATAGATTCAGCTTTTTAAAAGGGAGTTATTGTTATTGATTTGGTTATAATATTGATGATATTAGCAATTCTTGTTTCTTGTTTCGATATTTATAGTGAATAATGTGTGCGCATACAAAATTTGTTTTGGTTTATGGATTTATATGGAAGATAACAATGAAACAATATCGTTAAGGAGTGTAATTACGTGGTTTTATTCGTTATTACATTAATAATATATACAATAAATGGAAAAACCAATGTTTTCATTATTACATTAATAACATTGGTCTGCAAATTTTAACTATTTTTAATCATCAGAAATAAAATATACTTTTTAAAGTTTTTATGCTGATTTAAAATTTTTTTCTGTCAGTACATAACTTTTTTAAGTACAGAATAGTAGAAAATTTGATTGTAATTAGGTTTCTTAAATATCTTTAGGGCGAACATAAATATTTAAAATTCCTAATATAATTTTATTTTCTCTTTACATATTTAACCTTGTAGAATAAAACAAGAACATTATCATTGCTAAGATTGTGAATCGTAATATTTGTTTCCTAATTCTTCGTTTAAAGACTTTATTAGGATCGTCGCAATAAATGTCCAAAAGTAATCTTACATCATGTTTTGATATCAGAAACTTTGATTTCGTTTCTCCACTAACTGAATGTCTTGATAAAATCGTTTCCTTGTCTAGAACTGAGTGTGAATATAAGAAGTAATTTTCAAGGAAATTTGGCAGTCCATCTGACCGTTTTTTGCCATATTGATAAAGAGGAAACTTTTTGTTGCTAAAAAAGTTGTGATAACTTCAGTTGAACATTTTTCAATCATTCCGTAAGATTTATTGTGAGGTCAAAGATTTTCTCTTTAAATTTTGCCAAATTTATTTATTAAATTTCTCCTCAAGGTACGTAAATCTAATGTAATGGCTTTTTTTAAAGAACTTTTGTACAACTTTTCATTAATCCAAATTTTATGTGAATTGTTTATATTAACTATTTACATAGAAATCTTTCATGAACTCTCCCCTTTTTATTAATATTACATCGTATACAACACCCCCTAACTAATTTTGCTTAACGAGCTCCTCTAACTTGTTCAAACCCTTATTTATCCTTCATAATAAATTGTAATCACTTGAGGTTGATATATAACACATTTCCACGTTAATTTTCGTATTCTATATACGTGTTTCGACAACTAAGTTGTCATCAGCAGACAATTAAATAGTGTCACACCTGGAAAACTACGGCAAAAACCTGCACGAAACAAATTAAGTACATGATCTGTACCATCGAAAGCCAAAACACACAGATTTTAAGTAGCATATAACGATTTACTAACCCGTTTTTTTTTCATTTTTAGGCAAGATTATAGAAAAATCCCTTTACCGCTAATTACATACATTATTAACAAGATATACATGTATACTTAGGTATTATTTACATATGTGAATCTAGATAATTATGAGGTTTATTTATAGATATAGCGAACGTTTTCAGTGAATTTGTAAAAATAGAGAAAATTGGTCATCGTTACGTGATACAATACTTTTATTTGAAAGGCTTCGGCCCAACCGATATAAAAGCTGGACTGGATTTTATTCTGGGTGAGTCTGCTCCTACGTTTACAATAGTGAAATATTGAGTAGCAGAGTTTAAACGAGGCCGTACCAGCTGCCAAGACAAGCATCGCAGTGGTTGACGAAATGAGGTGAAGACTCTAGAAATGGTGATGAAAATTCACAAAGCGGTACTGGATGATCGTCGACTCAAAGTGCGCGAGCTAGCAGACATAGTAGTCATTTCAGAAAGTGCTTTACATCACATATTATCTGAAAATTTAGACATGAAAAAGCTGTGTGCAAGATGAGTGCCGCGTTTGCTCACACTCGAGCAAAAACAGTGTCGTGAAGTTGCTTCAATTGAGTGTTTAGCGAAGTGTCACAGCAACAAAGCAGAATTTTTGCACCATTTCATAACCATGGATGTAACATGGGTCCATCACTTCACACCCGAGACAAAAGAACAATCAAAACAATGGATTCAAAGGGGAGAAACGGCTTCAAATAAGGCGAAAACCGTTTTAACTGTAGGCAAGGTCATGGCATCAGTTTTTTTGGGATGCGCGTGGAATAATTTTCATTAACTATTTTAAAAAAGGAAAAACTATCAACGGCGAGTATTATGCGAACTTATTGCAACGTTTGAGCGACCAAATCAAGCAAAAATGGCCGCATTTGTCTAAGAAGAAGGTGTTGTTTCATCAAGGCAATGCACCAGCTCACAAATCCGTTATTGCAATATCCAAAATTAATGAACTAAAGTTTGAATTGCTACCTCATGCACCCTATTTGCCAGATTTAGCCGCCTCGGATTATTTTCTGTTTCCAAACTTGAAAAAATGGCTAAGTCGTCAAAGATTTTCCAACGATGAAGGAATGATGTCGGCAATTAATGGCTAGTTTGAGAAGCCAGACAGTTCTTATTATAAAAAGGGTATCGAACTTATCGAAAATTGCTGGGAAAAGAGTATAGAGCTGAAAGGAGATTATGTTGAAAAATAAATATATTTCTTTCCAAAAGTTTTGTGTTTTCTTTGTTGGGGCGGGTACTTCTGGGACCACCCTCGAACATTTCGAACATGTATCCTAATTTATAGATATTTTAATCGTCATGATTTTCAAATAGTTTTTTTTCCTATAATTTGATATGAATTTGAAAATAATAATTATGGCTCGTAAACATTCTTTTCATATTGCCTAACATATATATATATATATATATATATATATATATATATGTAAAGCTTTATGGCACTTTGTACATATATATATATATATATATATATATATATACATACATATATATATATATATATATATATATATATATATATATATATATATATATATGTACAACAGAGAGAAAAACTTATGACTATATGTCAATCAGATTCGAATTTATATTATTTTGTTTATAATTTATATTGTTGGAAATTCTATATTTTGTTTTTTTTTCTACATTTTACATGTTATTTGATATTTACCTATTATTTTTCCGAAGCGGAATTGAAGTACAATAACAAACGAGATTATGTTTAATATATTGCCACGGTAGATGAACACAATTACGTTAACTAAAATGTAATGAACCAACATTATTACTAGTATTTTGTCCAATAAACTCGTCAAATGGTACATATTTGCAAAAATTGAGTTAGATTTTTCTTATTAGACATTCATAAAACATCACGAAATAGTGAGTGTACTTAGATTTATGTTCTCCATGACATTTGAATGTCTTACATTAATAGAATAGATACACGTATATAATATTCGACATTTCATCTACTTTCGATAAATTTATAATCATATATTAGGTGATAATATTACTTTCTCTGATTTCTAAAGCGAGTTCATTGTACAGTAGATAGGTGTGTTTTTGTTTAATTTATAAAGTTATTGATATATCAATAATGATTCCTGTATTATATACCTAGTGGTTCGTCGTTTCTAAAGCTAAAAAGTTAGTGTTAATTTTAATGTTAATTTTGATTAAATTTTAGGTGAAGTGTCAAAATAAGTAATGGAAGTACATTTCTCTAATGCCACAATAGATATTTACATATATTTTTATGAAGCATCAAATATAACACATGACTATAAATGAAGCAAATATTTTATTTGGCGACCTAAGAAGTTGACTTACCTGATCGTTCATTTTTAAATTTATTTTTTAGGTTAGAATACTTTATGTATGATTAGAATTGTTTGATTTTTACCTTGTCAAATATATACCTTAAGAAAAAAATGTATTTACAGTCACAATTATAATATGGATGTAAAACTTTAAACAGAAAAATTATAAATTTACTAGTTTAAAATAATTCAATAAAAATTTTTGGTTAACCATAGCTAATTTATTAAATATTACATCTATTTTATTTTTTTTTAATTTTGAAATTAATTTTTCTTAGAAAATCACATGTATTCACAAACAACATAGACTTTAATTGAATGTAAAAATTGTGAAAAAACATTACCAATTTGCATCGCTCCTATACTTCATCCGTTTACGAAGGGTATGGACAAAAGAATGTACAAAGGGGACTTAATCTACACAATCTCTTAAAATAATTTTTACCACATTCTATTCTATTCTTCGAAATCAACTGTTTAATATTTCTCTTGAAAATTGGCCCATTAATCATCCCGTGCCCTAAGAAGATTTTCTGAGTAGCTTTCTAGCTATAGGACTGCTCTTCCAATAATAGGGAAACAGCATAAAGTCACATGGAGTGACATATGGACTATAGGATGAATGTTGCGGTTTTAGCCAGGTTTTTTCTAAATACTCGGTACAGACAATTCAGCGATACGCCAGAGTGTTGTAGTGGTGACAAAACCAGGTGCAACTAGACACCTGGTTGGTTGAATGAGGAATGCTTTAGCAACTCTGTCAGACACTGGTCGTTACATCACGTTACAGTCACTATTTTTTTTGTTTCCAGCAGAACGTGCAGAAAACTCTTCTCATGGTAAGCAAGAAGTTTCTGTGTAAATACAGACATGCGCCTTTGTTCTGTATTTTATTGGGTATGTCATACTAGTAAGGCAAGGTTTTGTCACTTATTGAGATGAAGTTGAGTATCTTGCGGCACCATAAAACACGTCATACCTTCTGCTTGTCCTTTAAAGCATGGGGTACGTAAAGAGAATAAACGTTCCTCATTCAAAGATATTTGAGAAAGGTACAAATTTCCGGTATACTAATATTCAGATACTTTCGTATCCAGCGATAATTTAAACTCCTATCAAATTCGAACATACGTCAATATTTTCTTCGATATTTGATGTAGTGGGGTTTTTGATATCTTAGAATACCTTTGAAGACGAAATTTTCTCTTTGGAACTCTGTGCCATCTGAGAATAGTCATAGAATGTAAACAATCATCTTCTAATACAGGAGCCATTCGCTACAAACACTGAACATTAAACATTGATCAGTGTTGAAAAAACATTGTCTCTCCCTCTCGTACAACACACGAATGTATTTGAACGATTGAACGAGAACGCGTCTGTCTCGAATGTCGTTCCCAGAGTGCGTATAGACAGACACTTGCTATCTCGACGATTTGCCAAGCGGATTAATGTTAAAAGGAATCATTCAAATTAATAACACAAGTTTACCTGATGATTAGTGAATCTCTGAAACATATGTAGTAAACAGCGTATTATTAGTATTTGAGTGATTCCTTTTAATATTCATTGATCAGTGTGTACAAAAGTATCTTTGTAGTGAAAATGTTCTCGTTTTCCGCTATAAAGATATTTTCGTAGATGTCAAATTTGCGTTAATTGTCTATGTTCTTGATTAAACGTGGGCAATCCGCGATTATATTATAATTGTTTTCTAACACATGTCGGCTTCAGCTCCGTTTTTCTGAATTATTATTTCTAATGTATGTTCTTTATATAGAATTCCTATTGAGCGTTTAGTTTGACCTACATATTTCATATAACAGTCTTAACAGTTTATTTCATATATATATATACATATCAAATTTCTGATTTACCTTAACTGTATCTTTCGCGTTTCCTAAAAGAAATTTGAGAGAATTTTCGGATCAAAAAGTAATTTGAAAACCGAAGATTAAAGAACGTCTACAATTTCAACTGAAAAGCTTCAAAGATGATGATTAAAAGAAAAATTAAAAATTAAACGATTAGAAGACAAATATTTAGGCTTCTTAAAGAATTGCCACTGAAAATAGTCCAAAACGAAATTCTCAACAAGAACATAATTGTAGCTTTTTACAAGCGCGGTTGTAAATTATTTATGCAGATTTTGCGAGTCCCATGTTCCGGTCTGTACGAATTCCTAGAATATATACGGTCGTTAAAAAAGGACCAGTAGTGAACGCGGATATGTTTGTGTGTGTGTAGGGAGCTAGGAATACAAGGGTTAGTTTTTAAAACAATGGCAATTAAATAACGAGACTGGTGTGGGAAATGTTATTTATTGCAAATAAATTTATATTTAACTTTTATCCTCTTCCACATACTCTTCTCCCTATCCATACGCCGCTCTATACGTGTCTTCCATTGTTCAGAACAATACTGTAGTTCATCAGTTGACAGCTTCTTCAACAACTCTGCCGTTTTTGCGTATAATGTTCAACAAACTGAAAATGTGTTCCCTTTAACGCACTTTTCACTTTTGGGAACAGGTAGATGTCACATGGTGCGAGATCTGGCGAATGCGGAGGATGATTAAGCACAGCAATGCGCTTGTCCGCTGAAAGCTGCTTCACACATAGGGCATGTAAGCACAAATTTTTGTCATGTTTAATTCATCATGCAAAATGTGATTGTTAATATTTACCATATCGGCAATCATTCGAATGCTTAGGCGTCGTTTTTTCCCCATAATTTCATTAATTTTCTGAATGTTCCGTTTAGTTCTTGCAGTCGCAGTTCGTTGCAGGTCGACCAGGACGTTCATCATCTTAAACCTCTTCTCGATCTTCAGAAAACCTTTAGTTCCATTCAAAAATTCACACACGTGACATAACAGTATCACCAAACACCTCCTTTAACATTTATAAACATTCTATTGGCAAGTTTTTTAGTTCGACAAGTAATTTCAGGTTAATTCGCTATTCGATTTTTATGTCGACAATTACCATGACACGCTTAAGTAACAGTGTCCTCTACAATTAAAGCTCGAAAGTGTGCTAAAGCAGACAAAGAGGCGAAACTAAAAAAAATAATAATTAATAATCAATAATAATAATAATAAAAATAATGTGAAATTTAGTGTTTTTGTGGACTTCGACATCAAAAACTAAGAGACACAGTTCTAATACAAACTTACAAGAAAATATGAAGTAGGTTTAATATATATTTAATAACGACAATTTTTTGTATAGTTGAAAATATATTCATGGTTGGTATATGATTGCCTATTATCAAAATAAGAGAAGGCATGAATTGAGACAAAAATATTAACGAAAATAAATAACTTAATATGTATCTTAAATTTAATGCCGAAAATCGGAAACAAGTTCCTCATTAAGAATAAGTGTGTATATATGTACATACACATAAAATTTATTATTTGGTAATTACATTTAGCCGATATTACCAATACAGATACATCGTGATAATTTTTGATTAATAATGTATTTTAAAATGCTGAACAATTATTCACTAATGACAGAGTGAAACCAGTTTTTGTTAACATTCGCTTTGAATAAATTGCAAATAACACAAAACTGGAATTTTGTAGCTTATATCTAATTTTCCTTTCACTTTCACTATTTACTTATTTGTAAATTAATACATTTTTAAATAAATTCCATTTATGTTCATTTATGCATATGCATATACCGAAATAATTATCTAGGTTAAATATTTACGTACATATATATGTACGTATTTCGATTTTATTGCTTTTGTATGTTACTACTTCTTTATATTCACACTATTTATGTATGTATATACGCTACAAATATTTTATTTCTTAATGTAGGAAGGATCGGATACGAGTGTGGGGTTAAAAGTCCGTGAAATAAAAATAAAAAAGGAACTTTCGGTTTGAAATTGTTTCTATTCCTTAACACATTCCCTGATATCCTCGAAATATTTATACCAGCTGTTGCTTTGATAAAATTCAAAACTCTCAAGTTCGTTAAAATAAGCATCCACACCAATTATAACATCGTTGCTGTTGAAAATTTCTAACCTGCACTTTTCTAGGGCATAGAAAAGGTGGTAATCTGAGGGTGCTAAATCGACCAGTGCGACAAAGTCGAAGCTCAATTCAGTAATTTTTGTCATAACTAAAATATTTATGGTGACCGTGAATTATCTTATGTTGATAATTATTTCGCGATTTAATCTTTTGCGTATAATACGAGGATAATTTGACAAGTAGTGAGAATGACACGTAGGTGGCGCTCTAATTGGTAAAACAAATGCACTGTAATTTAGGTTGCCTATTTATATGTTTACATTCCGATATTTAGATAAATCGGTTGGTTAGTTTATTTTTGACAGCTGATTGAAAAAGAAGCAACGCGTCGTTTTGTTAAAACGGAAAAAGCGGAGCATCGTGCGGTGATTAAATACTTCGTAATTGAGGGTATGAAAGCTATCGAAATAAAAGATGAGATACGGGAAACATTAGGTGAATCTGCTCCATCATCCGCCACAATAAGTAGATGGGTAAAAGAATTTAAACGTGGTAGAACAAGCTGTGTTGATGAAGCGTGCTCTGGAGCACCGAAAATAGTGACTTCTAAGGAAATGATTACAAAAATCCATAATATTATTACGCAAGATCGACGACTCAAAGTGAGAGAGATAGCAGACATGGTAAACATTTGAACAGAACGCGTACACCACATTTTAACGAAAGAATTAGGCCTTTCCAAACTTTCGGCAAGATGGGTGCCGCGATTGCTTACGACTGATCAAAAGTTCACTTGTTTGCGCATTTCCAATGAGTGTTTGGACCTTTATAAGCGGAATCCGGTTGATTTTTGTAGGCGATTTTTTACTCGCGATGAAACTTGGATACACTACAGTACACCCGAAACTAAACAAGAGTCGAAACAATGGTTAGAACGTGGTTCTGCACCTCCAAAGAAAACGAAAACCACTTTATCGGCAAACAACATCAATTTTTTGGGATTCAAAGGGCATTTTGCTCATTGATTACCTTCAGAAAGGTGCCACAATAAACGGACAATATTATGCAGAACTTCTACAAAAATTAAATGTTGAGATTCGTGCCAAACGGCCAGAAATGGCAAAGAAAAAGATTCTGTTTCACCAAGACAATGCTCCCTCGCATACCAGCACAGTTGCGATGCCCAAAATACACGAATTGCATTTCCAATTAGTACCGCATGCGTCTTATTCGCCGGACCTAGCTCCTTCCGACTTCCACCTTTTTCCAAAATTGAAAACGGCACTAGGTAGAAAGAAATTTTCGTCTAACGACGAGCTCATCATCTACGTAAATGAGTATTTTGCAAGCCTTCCGGAATCGCATTTTAAAGATGGCATAAGGGTATTGAAACCCAGAGAATACATATATTGAAAAATAAAAATTATTTTGTATTTAAAAAATTTGTTTTTCTTTTCCATTCTCACTACTTGTCAAACTACCCTCGTATTTAGAAAGTATAAATATATAAAATATATTTATAAAGTGGTAAAATTACTTTATATACTTTATTATTCTTTTTAACATAGACCTTATTCAATACATGTCAAAGAAGTAACTCTATTATTTATACACATTAAAAAACACCAAATTATAATAATATTACAGTATACATCGACTGTCAAATTATATTAAACGTATTGGTGGAAAATGATTTTTTTTCTTGTATAACTAGGACTCATTTTGCTTTAAATTGTCTAAAAGACTAATGCATTATGCATCTGTGATTTTGGCCTATTGGGATACAAGAGCACGCTAAAAAATGGAAACTATTACCTTTGTTGCAGATGGAATATCCATCGCCTTTTTGGAAGGTTGAAAAACCGCTGTGTCGCCACTGTTTGGAATGTTATTTTTTGGGAGAATAATGACGAACACAAATCTCATCTGTAGTGATAAATCGGCGCATATAGTCTAGCTTAGTTTTTTTGAAAACACTCCAAATACACACGAAAAATTTGAATTTGCGATAATCAACACTGATCAGTCGTGGTGCCCATCTCGCGGACAGCTTCTTCATAGCCAGCTCTTCATTCAAAATATATGTTGCACGTTTTTTAGAGATGCTTACAGCACCATAGCATGCACATTTTCAGCAATTTCCGGTATAGTTGCCAATTTCGGACATACATTACGTGGTGCATCTTTAGCGGCGACTACATTTGGACTCGCGAACTAATTTATTAACAGTGGAAAATAAAGGAGCTGAATACTTTAGATCATCTTCATCTCATTACAAATATTTGTTGAGATATTCTTAATTAACCAATCGTTGCAAGGAATCTAATAAACGCCAACTGAAACTGTCTGAAACTGCACCGCTCCGCCGCTCCATGGACTTTTCAACCCATCTTTATGCTCGACGTTTATTAATGGAAATTTGTATAGTTGTTTATATAAAATAATGAAGAATAATAGCTGAAAGATAAGGCTTGATTTTCCATTAAATTGGTAGATATTCTATGATTTTATTTCATAGATCAACACTAACAATTATTAATTAACATTAAAATTATATTTTTCTTACATCTTAGTAGTATTTTTTTCCTAAAATTGAGAAAATTGCTTTCGAAATGTTGAGAAGTTTTTTTAGACTCGGGAAAAGTAGCTAACATTTAATTTTCTTTAAATGAGGTTACAAAAATGGAATATATATTTAAATATTAGAAGTCTAACAGAGAAAATGCGTTATGCATATAAACAAACTTATTATTGTTTAAAATGAGAATAACGCATGAAACGACGTAATAAATTGCCTGTGACGTAAATCAACTGCTAAATAGATTCCACTACAACAAAGTAATTTACGTATTAGATATTGAAAACTGAAAGGATGAAGTAAGATAAATATTTCGAAGACCTTTTGAAAAATTAGGAGTTAATTTATTACAGTCCTGTGCTGTAAGTTGTACAATGTTAAAAAGCAGAAAATGTTATCTAAGTGGGCTTCTATCATTTCGTAAAAAGTGATAATTGCCATAAATTACTTATTTTAGTTTGACAGAGCTCGAAAGTCGCGACGTTGTTATTGCGTCTCTAAAAATCATGATGAATAAAATTAAAGAGCAAAAAAGCGATAAAATTTTGTGTTCGTCTGGAAAAATTCGCAACGGACTTTTTCGCAATTTAATCGACTTTTGAAGAATTTTCTATGGTAAAATCGCCCAAATCCGCGCTTATATATCTCGCAACTCCAATATTCTGTTAAAAATGTTGTCAACGTATCAAAAAATGTATTGAAAAGAGACACGTGAGTACTGGAAATAGTGTGCTCAAGAACAATGCTGAAAACGATTGTTATTGTGTATGAAGATTTGGTGTATTGTTATGATTCAGAGATGAGGTAGCAGGCACACGATATATACTTCCAATAAAAAAAGCGCAAGCGCAAACATCAGCCGCTACAGTTATAACATCCTTTTTATTAAAATAAGATGGTGATACATAATACTACAGTAATGGCTAAATATTATAAAGAAGTTTTATGCTAGTTAATTAAGGATCATATCTCAGAAAACACTCACTTGCTATTGTTGTGACATAATTTTTGAATAGTAAAAATATCAAGTGGTTACCGATTCCTACGTATAATCTTTATACGTATATCGATTTACACAATTTTATTATATTTATTTTAATTATGATAGTAGGAACATCTACCAATACTTGATTTGTTATTGCATAATATTATATTCAACGTTTAACTTGCAAAGCCTTAGCATACGTCGAAGACTTAAAAATTTTCTCTAATATACCTACTAGTGCTGACTACCAGATTCTGCAACATAACCTTGATATAGTCAATGATTGGTGTGTACAGAACGATATAATTGTTAATGCTGATAAGTGGGCCGTGGTCACTTATACTTAGATTAATAATCCTATTATTCGACAGCACACTGTTAACAACACCATCATCTTAAGAAAGTCGGGGGTTGTGGATCTTGTGGTCATGTTTGACTTCAGACTGGAGTTTACGGACCACATCGCTGCGGTATGTACTTCGGCATCTCGAGCTCTGGGTTTCCTAGTGTGTTCCTGTCGGCAGTTCAACAATATTGATGCTCTCAGGGCTATATATTATGCGTTTGTTCGCACTAGGTGGGAGTATGCATCGGTGATCTGGTGTCCTTGCTGTATATATATCTGTTTCTGGATAGAATCCAGAAAAGGTTTTTGAAGTATTTATCCTATCGTCTTGATGGTACATACCAAATGCGGAGGTGGATTGTGAAGGCCTACTGGAAAAGCATAACTTCCAATCCCTGTCTTGCCGGTGAGATGCTGCAAGTGCCAAGTTCTTTATTGACTTAGTTAATATTGGTGTGGATGCCCCGTCATTGTTGGCTCAAGTTTTTTTACTGATACCATCTCATGCCAGTAGATCTCGCGATTCGTTATTACTCCGAGAGCTAGGACTAATATTCTCCTGGCGGTACCGCTAGCTCATATGTGCAGTAACGCTAACAGGATGTGTCTTGATCCCTTTTTTGGGAAATAAACCCTTTATTTAGGTGTTGGTCCATTTTTATCCTGAAAATGTTTATTTATTTCTGCTTACACTGAACTTACTGTATTGGATTTGTCCTATAAATGACTTGTTCTGTTGGACAATAAAGAATATTATTATTATTATTATTATACAATTATAATAAAATTGTGTAGATATTATTAATTGTTTTCGTACAAGAAAAGCGAATAAATACTTGTAAGTGCATCAGTTTTCTTGTTTCTTATTAACATTACGTATCATATTTGACTGAACACGCTTTATAATTTATAATCTTATCTACACATTAAATTAGCTTAATTTATTAGGTGACTCACTGTGCTATTCTATGTATAAAGTACCGACGCTTTTGATAATGTTCTTATCTCTTCATATTCCACATATCTGTAATAGTATATGAAAAACTAGGTATGTGTAACGAAACAGCCAAAATGTAGTAGGATTTCATCTTTAAACGCTGTGCCTATGTCTATCGGATTGATTCTTTTTAATAGATTTAATAGCGTAGAGTTTAATTTAATATTTTATGCATTATGTCAAGGAAATTTGTATATTTTCACTTCATTTGAATTATTGAGCGGCAATATAGTAGGCGGATTGTTTCATTTATTACAAATGATTTTTTTGTACAGGGATATGTGTTGTACATGTATTTCTTAGACATTGTTTAACTTTTATCACATATATTTCTGGCCCTGCACCATTTTTTATATTTATGTTATTTGTGCACTATATACACAATAATTTTTTAAAAATTCTACTTTCTCTGTTCGTCCTTCATTTTGGAGAATATTTTTGTGGGTAGGTTACTACTCTGAAGTGTGTTAATGGTTTAATCTTTTTTCTGTCAAATTACTTACATTAGAAACCTGCAACTTCTATTACTTTTTAACAGAATAAACTCCTTGTAGACAGACGTTTACATTTTTTTACGTTGACGTTATGACTTCGTGATCATCCAGAACGCTTCTGAAGGGCGACCCTATTGGAAAATGAGCAGTGACAGATACTATTCTGGAAAATGCAAAATTTTCCAGGGATCTAGTCTGAGGAATGGCAAGCATGAGACACCACTTTTGAAATATGTCTTTTCTTTTGCAGTGGTTTTTCGAAAAAATTGTGGTGCTCTTATTACAAACCCAGCATTTTTTGCTCTTACGATCAATCTCGTACGTTAAGTATTATTTTTTAAAAATTCTTCTTTAATTCATTCAAAAATTATTTATAGTAGGACCTCCGTATTATTGATTTTGTTATAAATATCTATAATAATTCCGATTATTATTTACTTAATGTATTACCGACATATTATAGAGACACAAAGAATCTAAACATGTCAGTAACGCATAGTGATCTTAGTTTAAACTTACTTTTAATTATCTTCTTTAGCTACACAGCACGTAGATCTTGACTTATAATATATAACAATGTTTCTCAATAAATAAAAGGAGATATGAAATATTAGTAAGTTTCTGAAAGCATAATAAACGTATAAAAGTGTCATGATTACACATTTACGTTAAAAGTGACGTATTACATTTGATATAATAATTCTTTTTTTCTCTAGACACCTTTTAGAGACGACCAGAATGTTATGTGATTGGTGCAATTATTATGGGTTCATTATTTGAGCGTTTGCGTAACTTACAAACCGTGATTCAATTCAAAATTCGATGTGCCCCAAAGAAACCTTAGAAATTGAATGTATTGAACCTCATATCCTTGTAAGTTTACACTTAGGTAACATACGTAGGCAGCTTTTACATTTGTTATTTACCAGTTTACAGGTTAGGTATGTAGTACATTATCGCATCTGACAGTAATATAAATATATAATAGTATTTACTTTAACATCCTCATTTCCTGTCGACATCTTATTTCATACGACAGTGATTACGTGATCGGAAAACATTCCTGATTTTACCTATAGTTTTTTACTTTTTTTTGTTGTACTCTATAAAATAATTGGTTGAAGAAGAAAGATTCCTAATAATAAAATCAGCCTACTTTTATAGCAGTAGTCTTCGAATGTTTTATATATTAACTAGTTTATTTTATAGAAAATCGTATCAAAGCTGTATATATATATATGTATATCGCAAAACTATTAGGACCAACATGACTATGACAAAATCTATAATTATACCAAAATCGAGTTGTACTTTAAAATACAGAATTGACGAATTAATTCTTCTTTAATAACATCCTGTACATTGCAATCACATCGGCATCGACTTTAAGCAAATATATACATATACATATACCTATATACATTTTCCTTTCAAAGTGCAACTACCTTTCATGTATCATGCAAGGCATATTGATTACAGTTACCACTATACCGTAATGGTAATCAATGGCGTGCCATAAAAAATAATATTACTTTAAATTATTGTAGTCTCCTCTGCAGACTGCAAAGAAGTCTTGTAAATGGACAGGTATATAATAATCATTTCCTGTATTATATATATATATATATATATATATATATATATATATATATATATATATATATATATATATATAATAATGCAAAAATGAGTTTTTATTTTCATATTATCTTATAATTACTTTTATATTATATTTATTTCACGGTGTCTGCAAATTTGGGTTAACTTTCATATATAGGATATGACATAACAATTTCGTATTTAGATAAAACAGAATAATTGAGATATTGAGCTGAAATTTATTTCAGGTGCAGTACACACGTTACATTTAACTATGGAATTTGATCTCATTCGTTTAACTACCGCGAGCACGTTTACAGCGATCGATTCTTTGGAGCCAATTTTCCACCACTCTTTCACACATATCGGCCGGAACGTTGGCAATTTCGTGTTCGATATAGTCCCTGAATTCCTTTAATGTTGTTGGCTTGTTGGCATAAACCAACTACTTAACCTAACTCCGTAAAAAGAAATCCAATGGCGTTAAATCGCAAGAGCAAGGTGGCCACTCCACCGGACCATTTCTAGAGATCACATGGTTACTGAACTTCCCCTTCAATAGATCAACTGTTTGACCAACTGTGTGGCGTGTGACACCATCTTGTTGGAGCTACATGTCACTGATGTGAAGTCCATCCAACTCTGGCTAAAAATAATCTTCGAAGATGGCAGGATAGCGAACTCCATTGACCGTAACATTGCAATCATTTTCATCAACTAAAAAATATGATCCAATTACACCTCCGGCATGAAATACAAACCACACGGACACTTTTTGTGGTTGTAATGGAGTCTCTTGAAGCACACGTGGGCCTGTTGCTGTCTAATAATGCATATTTTGCTTCTTGAGCTTCATCGCTGAAGATAATTTTTCGATAAAGTTCAGGATTTTCTTCAAACTTTAGCAGAGCCTCATCGGAGAAGTTTCGACGCTTCAAATTATCAAGGGGCTTCAGTTGTGGAGTTAAGATTTTGTAAGGGTGTAGTAACTCAAAACATTTACGCGAAATTCGCCACAATGTGGTTTGAGAGATTCCCAATTCCTGTGAACGGCTTGGAATCGACTGATTTAGCGCATTTTGGACAGAAGTACTTACGGCTGCAATATTTTCGATACTTCGTCCAGTGAGTTGTCTCACTGGCACAGGAACATCCCATTGTGCATATTTTGTCTTGAATTTATTACTCACAGCCTGTTTGGTGGGACGATTATTACGATAGAAAATTATAGTATGCGCTCTTAAAATTTCGACCACCTAATTGCGGCAGTAATTTTTAATAATTTCCAAACGCTGCTCGTTCGCGAACTTCTCCATGATAAAAACGTTAGCCTTGACTGACGTTTTGACGTTAACACATCATAAAAAACGTTCAAGAGTGCGTTCGTATTAAAAGACAAAGTTCTTGTGTCCCAATTGGAAAACCCTATATAAAGCGCAACGATAATGATGATTGGATTTTTTTTGCATTAATGAGAGCGGACATATTAAAATGACATGGGAGATATTACTTGCTAGAATTAGCTTGCCTTTTTTTCTGACTAAAGTCTGATTCAATATACATATGAGTCAAGTTATTTACCAAATTAGAATAATATGTGTATAGAGCAAATTGATAAGGAATTACAATTATGCTTCTATTCGTTTAAAAATACGAAAATAATTTGGGAAGTGAGACTTGGCTAACATCATCTTTTGAAAAAGATTGTATTCTAATTCTACTACCTTTTTTATGGTGACAAATGTAATTTGGTTAATTTCTGACATTCGATTTGATAGTTGCCAAAGTGTAAATAACGTGTCTAAATGGAAAATCCTAAAATGCATAAGTTCACAATTCGTGCAATCCAATTTTACTTATTAAAGTACTAAACACAATTGAAATTTTGGTTGGTATTCATTAAACTTGGTGTGACAATGTCCCTTCGACACAATTTATTGCTGGGTTTCGCAATTTAAGTGTCAAAAAGTCAAAGAAGAGTTAAAAGAAAAGAATTTACGTGCAACAAGAAAACAAGTCGAAAGGTTATTCATGATTTAGGCGTTCAGAAAATTTAATTTTTATCAATAGTATAATGGACACGAATGTATAATTGCCAAACTAAGAACAACATCTTAAGCAACTTGAGCAAAAATTCGGAGTAGAAGAATCATTTACGTTTTATCAAAACAACAACCCAAAATACAAAACATGCAAAGACTTGGTTCCTCTCTAAAAGTAGTTGAAATGCCTCCACAAAATTCAGATCTTAACGTAATTCAAGATTTATAGAGTTCTTTGAAAGGATAATAATAAGAAAATATTGTAAATAAAAATCAAATGAAAGCTGTGCTTTCGGATAAATGATCGACAATAATTACAGATTATTGTGAAGACCTAGTTAAATCAATGCCTAATAGTTAAAATACAAAATAAAGGATTTTCGACAATATATTAGTTAAGATTTTGTTGTATCTGTTTAAAGATGCGATTTAGAATCGCTTTCTAAGTAATTAGTTACAGAATAATGAGAATTACTTTTACTTAGTGTAAGATAATTTTCTAAAATTTGTTTTGTGTATACGAGGGTAGCCGTTTATATCTCGGGAACTGGGAATACTGTTAGTGTTGCCTCCGATCTGATGATTGCATCGTGAAGTTTGTCATTTTTGACAATATATTTACCTTCACAATTTTATTATCCGGTTCTCATGAACATTTTCGTGTAATTATTTTTCATAACTTTCGGCGTGAATTATCTCAACAAGAATGCATCGACGAGCTGAATTCTCTATATGGTGATGAAGCACAATTAAAAACTACAATATATCGTTGGTGTTGTAAATTTAAACTTGGACGGCGTTCTTTATACGATGAATTTTGTGAAGGTCGTCCTACAAGTGTTGTTGTGTCGGAAAATATTAATGAAGTGTCTGAACTGATAATGCAAGACCATGTGACATACCGTAAGATCGAGGCATCTCTAGGTATTAGTAACACCAGCGTGCATAAGATCCTGCATGAACATTTAGCCGTTAAGAGGCTATGTTCGCGCTGGGTACCACATAATTTGACAACCATCCAAAAAAACTCGCGTCGATTGACGTCAAGAAATGCACAAAAAATACAGAAGCGGTGGTTCAAAAAACATTTATAAAGTTATCACAGCTGATGAATATTGGTTTTATACGTATGAGTCCGATAGTAAACAGCAGTCGACTGTGTGGGTATTCTAAGATGAGCCAAAACCAACAAAAGTTGTTCGCGCTCGAAGCATATCAAAAAAACTGTTTTTTCAGAAAAAACAGTCACATTGCACCGCGCCTTCAGAGAGTTGTAGAACGGTCAATTCCGAATGGTACACAACTTTTTGTTTGCCAACGATTTTGAAGAAATAAGGAAAACAAACCGAAAACGACGGATCATTCTCCACCATGACAATGCGAGCTCTCACAGGTCGGTTCAAACAATTGAATATTTGACCGGACAAAACATTGAATTGATAAGCTATCTGTCGTACAGCCCCGATCTAGCGCCCTGTGATTTCTTTTTATTTCCACACGTGAAGAATAAACTTCGTGGTCAACAGTTTTCTACGCCGGAAGAGGCAGTTGAGGCATTCAAAACTCATATTTTGGAGATACCGCCTTTAAGTGGCAGCAATACTCTTCGGAATTGTTTCAACGAATGCAAAAGTGCATTGATTTTCAAGAATATTTTAAAAAGCAATGAAACTATTGTCGACAATAAAAAGTTGTTTTTTCGTTTTCTATTCCCGAAATATAAACGTATCTAATACTTCCCTCAAAAGTTGGATCAATATTTTTAAATATCTAATAGGCAAAGTTTGATTTTATCGAAGTCAACAGGTGGTTTTGCATTTATTGCATTGGCGCTAACTTTTTTTACTTCCATAAATATATAGTTTATTGTCGTTTTATTTTTGGTTTGCTATTCCCGAAATATAAACGGCTACCCTCCTACTATACTTAGGTAATCTGGTCTTAAATATACTGAAATATATTTCAGTATATTTAAGAAAGTTAGGTTAAATACGTGTTAAAAATGTATTTAACCAACAATATTCTATTAAGTCATGAATATTTTTTAGCTGTTAGAAAAATCTAGTGAACAGTAGTCACTATAATAGTAGTCAAAATAATTCACGTAAAAGTTCAACAAGTTTTAGTAAAGAAAGTAAATTTCGTCTTTTGGGACAAAAAGTTCCTTTAGGGACAAATTTCGTAACAGTAAGATTACCGTAACCACGTAAAACATCTCGAAGTGCTGCTTGATAAAAAAAATTGCTGTACAAATTACTTAATACCTAACGGCTATATTTTATTGCTCAATTTTAGGCAAATGCTTGCCTTCTAAAAGTTTGAAATTCATGATTAGTTGCAAAACACTTATCAATTGGTTTAAATCACTAACAGCAAATTTTTTTATTTAAGGGCTGGCTTTGCTTAAACACATGCTTTACGTAATTTAAAATAATCCTTTGTAATTTTTTATAGAAAAAAGTTACTAAATTACAAGTATGTAGATATTCACTTTAATCTCAGTTTCTTTTGTTATTTGAATTAATAAACTCATAAACTTAGTCATAATACTCTTTAAGTGTTATTATTCACACCGTTTCTCAGACTAGAGTAAATTTGTAATTAAAAATACCTTTAAAGTGAAACAAATTTATCATGAGACAATTTTGGTATTCGACTTTAATTCGTTAAAGTTAGATGTATTCGTGATAACAGTGTTTGATTTTAGTTATCATTTAAAACTTTTATTTTCCAAATAATAGCTCTTATCACTTGAGAGCATATTTACACTTTATTCGTTGCTTCTATAATTATTTATGTGTGTGTGCGTTAGTGTACATAACTGTTAACGCTTATGTATTTTTTATTATGGTACTTCTATAAGGTCGGACATTAATATATACTATTATGTACGTGCCTGCATATAAAATAATGGTGCTTTAATAACTGCATCAACAACTAATGTGTATACAGTGCTTTTACGTATTTAAATAATCGCTTGTACATACTTTAAATACCTTTTCTTATTTAACATATTGGATCTTTTGTAACACTATAGTTTTTACGACTTTCTTATTCCACCAATTACCTTATTTGTATTGGAATAGTAATATAATTTTCAGTTAATATCAATTTAAAAATTTTATATGTATGTATGTAATTAGCATTGAAAAAACCTAATCAAATTTTGGATATTTTTTTAGTTTTGCGATATCAAGTATTTTTTTAAAATGCAGTTCTGATATTTTTGAAAAAAAACTTGTTTTTCAAGAACAGCGTTTTTACAATACCAACCTCTGACAAGATGATTAAGAATTTTGTATCTAAACCACTTTCTATTCTATTTTTATTATATTCTACATATTTCTATAGTATTTTAGTACAATAATAAATATGTAAGTAAAATCAATATAACAGTATTTATAGTTTTTATTTACTTTTCGGAAAGTTCCGGGAAATATTAGTTATCGATGTGCGAATGAAAATGTTTCGTTTAATTAAATGGGCAAAAATTGAAGATTAATGATGGTTGTCTGTTGTTTAATCAACAAAATCCTGGTACAATCATATTTAAATATCAACAGCTAGAAGAATAATTTTAAAATGTTAGTAAACCAGTAATATATTGGGTCTGGGAAAAAGTTCGTGGCGTTTTTCCCGATAGATGGCATTGGTTGCCGATAAAAAGAACAACAAGTCACAGCGACACCACCGAGGGCTCGTTTTTTAGATGACCTTCCGAAAAAGCGTAGAAACATTGTAATCGGTGCAGTGGTTGGAAAGTTATTCGCACTTGAAAATGGAGAAGAATATTTTTTCGCTATATTCTGCAATATTATTATGTTAATGGTAAGATCGCTGCGATGTCTTGTGATAAAATTTTTGCTGTGTACGGTAAGGTACTTTTGTTGCGCGGAAATGGTTCGCTCGCTTTCGTTCTGGAAATTTCAATGTGAAAGATGAGTCACGCTCCGGTCGTCCAATCACTGAAAAATCTGATGAAATTCTTGAAAAAGTCCAACAAGATAAGCATATCAGCAGTGTCGATATTGGCATGGAGCTAGGCATTGACCACAAAACTGTTTTGAACCATTTACACAAAGCTGGTTACAAAAAAAAGCTTGACGTAATGGGTTCCTCATGAGTTGAGCGTGAAAAACATGATTGACCGAATTAACATCTGCGATGCGCTGCTGAAACGGAATGAAATCGAGCCGTTTCTGAAACGTTTAATAACCGGAGATGAAAAATGGATTACGTTAATAATAATCGGAAGCGTAAAAGATCGTGGATAAAGGATGGTGAGCCGTCACAAGCGTTCGCTAAGCCAACATTGACGCCAAAAAAAGTGATGCTGTGTGTATGGTGGGACTGGAGGGGAATCGTCCACTACGAGCTACTTCCAACTGGTCAGACGAATTCTCATCTACTGTGCACAACTCTCTTACGCCAGGCGATTGAAAGAAAACGGCCCGAATTGATTAATAGGAAAGGTGTTGTCTTCCATCATGACAACGCCCGACCACACACTTCTTTGATGACCCGTCAAAAATTGAGAGAGTTTGGTTGGGAAGTTTTGATGCACCCACCTTACAGTCCGGATATAGCACCCTCTGACTATCATCTGTTTCGATCTCTGCAGAACTCTCTCAATGGAATTAAGTTGGTTTCAAAAGAAGCCTGTGAAAACTACTTGATTCAGTTTTTCGACCAGAAACCACAGAAGTTTTTCACCGATGGGATCATGGATCTACCAAAAAAATGGCGAAACATTGTCGATAATAATGGAGCATATTCGGTTTAAATGAATTCGTCCACGCGCCATGCGGGGACCAGTTGAATTTTACTGAAAAAACGCGACGAACTTTTTCCCAGACCCAATAAAAGGTCTGCTTCTTAAAGGCCCATCTCAAGTTAGTGGAGAAAGAGTAGAATGTATTATAATATCAGTGAGATAGCAGTTACAAAAAGCATAACCCTTACAGAAGTCGAATGCAAGTGATCAAGATTATTTTTTACATTTTATGAACATATGTTATACTACTAAAAAAAATTGTTTAAACATTTTCAAGTTTATTATTTTTTCTGAAGAAGCAATTATGAGATATTAATGAAAAAACAACACCTGCCTCTTTAGTTGAAACGTACGAGTGTATGAACAAAAGAAGTGCGTAAATAGACGAACACTTTAACATCTTGACGAATTTCTAGCAAATGGATTTTAAAAGAAACATTTAAACTACATGTTTCAAGGAATTCGCCTCTCATCAGGCAAACTTGTGTTATTAACGAACGATTCTTTGTGGACTTATCGTAACTGTTCGATACAGAAACATGATGAAAAATCAATACTTCTCTCTTTCATTCCAACATACGAATGTACGAATGAAAGAAAAAAAGGCGTGTCATCTCGTTAAAATTGGTACCAAAGTTACCGGTGCGTACATAGACGTATACTTTAAAATCTTTGCGAATTGCCATTAGATGAAGTTTGAAAGAATCATTTAAAAGTTGATGAATTTTTAGCGTTAATCTAATCGCAATTCGACAGGATTTAAAGTGCTCGTCTATTTACACACTGGTAACCGTTTTACCGGTTTTAGAGAAATGGCACGCCCTTGTTCTTTCGTTCATACATTCGTATGTATGAACGAAAGAGGTTTTTTCATCATTTTTTTGTATCGAGAAGGTATGATAAGCCCACAAAGAATCGTTTGTTAATATAGCAAGTTTACCTGATGAGAGGTGAATTCCTTGAAACGCGTAGTAAACAGAATACACTCCGCGCAACATGAATAGGACCAACTGCATATATGACATTTGTAGTTGGTATAAACATGGTAGCGCGCTGGAATTGTTATTTTCGAAAATAAGAGGGTTGATAAAAAGATGTATGTAGGTACCAAATATAATTTTTGTAAAAGTCAGTGCAAATGTACGTTACTAATGACAATAAGTAGAGTAATTAAACGCCACTTGAATACGACCAATCTACAAAATAAAAGATTCGTTTGCAATAACAAAATACTTTATTGTTCAATAATGAGTACTTTTGCCATTATTTCTTATAACCTCAAATAGTCGGGATGGAATGGAATTATACAAGGTTCTCAAGTAGTCAACGGGAAGTTCCGCCCAACTTCGTTTCAGCGCCTGCTCTAGTTCGTCAGCGCAACTGAATTGGGTAGCATTGGAGTACAATTTACGCGACAACCATCCCCAAACATTTTCTATGATGTGCAGGTCGGGGGAGAGCGATGGCCAATCGAGAACCTCCATGCCTTGTTCTTGAAACCAGCGTCGAACAATGCGCGCGGTGTGAATACTGGCATTATCCTGTTGGAAAATAAATGGCCCACCTGCCATAACGTTGGAAAATTTGTCTTTCACCTGTTGCAGCAGCTGGACGTACTTTTCCGAATTCTGTCTGCCCTTCACTATTACTAAATCAACAGGTCCGTTATAGGAAACAGCTCCCCATACCATGACTGAACCAACATCGGCTCGCCTTCGTGACTGAATCACTTCATCTTTACGTAAATCGTGGAAATAATAAGAAAACCCATCCGGGCCATCTAAATTAAACTTCTTCTCGTCACTGAAAATAACAGTTTGCCATTCTCTTGTCCACCCCATTTTTGCTTGAGCAAACTGAAGACGTGCAGTGCGCTGAAATTCCCTTAAAGGAGGCCATCGTTTAATTTTCAAACGTTTTAAATGCGGACAGGTCTTCAGTAACTTCTGTACAGTTCTTACCGATGCATTCGTTCCAACGTTATTCGCGATTTGTCTTGCCGTTAATGCCGAATTCGATGCTTCGCGTAATATGGCTCGACGTTCTCTCTTAGTTGTAACGGATGTTGTTCGCCCTTTAAAACGTTTTCCATAATTCTCGGGATCCCTAATAAAATTGTTCACAACCTGGTGTGATCGACTTATTTTCTTTGCAGTAGCCCTTGAGGAATACCCTTCTTGATGGAACGCTTTAATTTTTCCAATTTCTTCCATACTTAAGCACTTCTGTCGTCCCATCGTTGCACAATACCCTTAATTACAGATGTTTGTTTATCCCGATACACGTTGTAACTCGACACTCATCCGGTAGCTTACTATTAAATACTGGTCGTATCCAACCGGCGCGGTGCATTTTATATGTATGTGGTACTTACGTCACCCAATGCATAACGTTAGGCACTATTGCGCAATAATGCGTATTATTTGCCATATCATGAATTAACATTTGAATGATTTTTTTAAAGTTCACTTAATAGACATTAATCGCAAATATCGTAGAAATATAAATGTATAAATGATAAAAAGATGTCTTTTATGTCTGAAATTAGTTTACATATTCGGTTAATGTGTTCTTTTGTGTCAATGTTAGTATTTTTTTACAAATAACTAAAAAAAATTCATCAAAGAGTTTGGAACTTCTCTCTGTTTTGGTGTCGATGTCTGGCTATTCTTTCTTTACGCAGAAAAATGAACACGACATGGATCAATTGAATGTTTGTCTAATTTAACCACACTAGATTTATTTTTATAGCATTCTCCAAAAACAAGTCTTTTTTAATAGGCCAATAATCTAGACATAATCAAATATACTTCTAGCACAATGAGAAATATGGTTAATTTTCTAAAAGTACGTCTTAAAAATATTCAGCGTATACGCGTTCTACATAAGATTATTTAATACAAACATGAATGTCGTACTGAATGTTATCACTTCATCGTAAACTCGTGGTCGTAAAATTCGTCCGTTATTTTGTCATTTAACAAAATTTCGACTAAATTAAAACGTCCTATACCAGTCTTTCAGTTTTGAAGATTTTTGTAATAGAAATGTCAATGTATATTATCTGCTATGTGTACCTATTTAGCAACAAAATCAAACTAACGAAACACAATATTAATGATCAACTGTATGTAGAATAATAATAACAGTAAATAAAAGTAATAAAATATTTTATATAACTATTTTTAATCAATTAGTATTTCATTTTTTACAATAACCTCTTTTAAACTTCATGATCTAGACGCGATGAAGTTTTTATATGTAGATGTTATTAAATGGGGTTATAAAGTTTCCCAACATTTAATAATTTTGCCACAGTGCTTTCTCATTATTGGCTGTAAAATACTATGGTACATTTTTTTTGTTATAAGATCGGGATTATTTGCTGTCCAGGGTAGCAAGTACATGTTGAACAGTTACTCTATTGGAATATAAAGCGTTCGTGCATATTCCTTGCGTATGGCAGCATATTTTCAATAATATTTACATATTTCCTTCTCGTTAAGTTTTGAAGTAGGCACATAATACCACGATCGACAGAGTTAATACATGCTTACACATTTATTGGAAAGCAGCCGATTTATTTTATATGATGAATATGCCATTCTTCGAATCTGGTATTACGTAGTTTATATACATTTATTCACGACTGAAAGATTTTCTCATTTGAAAAAATGACCCAATCACAAAAGCCCGTCCCCTTTTCTAAAAATGTCAATGCAAATTCCATCCTAGCTTCTTCAGGACCTTGCGTTAAGAACAGAGAAAATTAAGTATTCTAGTTTCTTTCAAACGGCGACAAACTAACTATTTTGGAAGCTCACGGAAAATTTGTTGAAAATAAAAAATAAAATATTACATTACATTTACTTTTGTTCAAAATTAACGGACGTTCGCTCCCTATATATTTTTATAATATGCTTTGGCTTCTATATGCACATTGCAAGCAATACGTTTGCATACATATATTAAATTACTAAGAGACTTCATTAGGGCTATGACTACCCAATTTTAGTAGTAATTTGTACCTCATTTCAGTACACTATTTTTATTTTTTAAGAAGATAAATAATGTCAGGTTTCACCATTTACTGATTTAACAATGCAAAAAATGAATGAGACAGTATTTTGGGCCAAGATGTATAATACATAATTATAGTAAAAAAACAAATTAGAGGTTATATAAATTTGACAATGACATATTTTTACGTCTGTTAAACATGCGCATTTATTTTCTATTTTATCAGTATAAAATTTGACCTAGACACACTGCATGGAGTTAGATTTATACACAAAAAAATAATGATATTATTGGAAGAACATTAAATACTATAACTACAATCAATACATATTATAAATACATATATTTTAAATAAATCGATAAACGCGAATAATAATTTACTTTTTTGACACTTGCGTGGTTTCGCGCTGTCTATATTTAATCTTTTTTCACTTTGTTCTTTTTAGAGCACTCGTCATTCATTCATTGAATTATTACTATAATAACAACTTTTATTCAGAGCTGATGTTCATGTGTATAATAATTTTTGCTAATGAAATTATAGATAAATTTAAGAAGTTAGTCATAAACATATATATTCCAAATAAATACATCGAGTTTTAAAAAAGTATGAAAAACTTGTTCTTTACTGTCATTTTATTCCCCTAGTTGTGATGTCGAAAGAATATTTTCAGTACTTAAAGAAATTATCATCGAAAAGAATTCATTTTTATGAAGAAGACTTAGTAAAAATCTATATATTTTTTATTATTATAAATTCACATATTTCGCAGATATTTATTCTTTATAGTTAATTTAAGCCGCGCATCCAGAAAAATATTTCTGTTACATTCAGTTAACCCTATGCATTAAATCGCTTATATTATTATTAATGTTAAAGTAATTGCGTTAAACCCAAATCTACTCCTTTAATTCAATTTATGTGTCATATTGACATTTATCCTACATGTATTTTATGGTGGTGGAATTATTGCAAAGGCTTGTTGGCGACCTGTTGCAATGGTTCATTCAATCAAAAAGTTATTTCGGGATTGGTCTAGGGAACTATATACTGTATGATGTTCTAAAATAATTTTCTTTAAAAAATACTAATCTACTAATCGTTTTCGGTTAGACTATTTTCAACTAATGATCTGATAGATATGTAATAGTTTCGCCTCTGGCACTGCTACTTCATTTGCCAACATCTCGTCCGCTCCTTACAAATGTATTATTTTGTCATATGAATATGGTAAAATAACAAAGAAATGCATTTCTGTTATAAGAATCACATTAAAATAAACTACAATTATGATATATACAATGTCTTTCTTTCTAACTTTGAAGGACACAGGTAACAAAGCTTTCTTTCTCTCCAGCTTGTCAGCTGTTTCTTGTGGTTTTCTCTTAACATATTTTCAATTCGAATTATTCAAGCTCCTTTGAGATATTGTCTTTTGCAAACTCTTGTCGATATGTGGCTTTATCAAAAATTGATATTTTTAAAAACTTCATGTAATCTTGTTTAACACAGTTTTTATAAGTTTTGAACGAAATATAAACAGTAATTATACTAGTCCTTTGTAGAAATAGCAACAGGGCCATGGTCTAACGCCTAGTTTTTCTACTTGAGGGTAGTTGACACACTTCTTAGTTGAATTAACCATAGAAAACGCTAGATTTGGAGAAAAATAATTTGGAAATGGTGCCCGCATGAAAATCTGGCGTATAGCCGTTACCGTTTAATACTATACCGATAGATTAATAATGCTATGGAAATAGGATATATACAATCTGTCGCAGAGAAAACCGTACTTTTTGAAAATAGTAATTCTTAGTGACCTTAGCCATCTATTAAAAAAATATGGGTCGGTAAGGTAATGTTATGTTAAAATATCATAAGAAGCAGAGAAATTGCGTATAAAATAACTGTGTATTTGGTATTGGTCGAAAAATGAATTTTGGAAAAAGAGTAAATATTAAGTTCTTTTTAAACTCGGTCAGTCGTTTACTGAAACATTTAATTTGATAAAGCAAGTGTATGGTAATGCGTGTTTATCAAGTACGAGTTTGTTTGAGTGGTATAAACGATTTAAGGACAGTCGTACGGACATAAATGACGACGAACATCCTGGTGCAAAAAATCTGTGGTTACGGAAATCAATCAGAAATAAGTTGGAATCCTCATTACGATACGTGGGAATGGAATTAAATACTTCCAAAGATTCAATTCATTGCATTTTGACACAGTATTTAGGACCAAGAAGGATTTCTACAAGGTTTGTATCAGACAGACTAACTGGTGATCAAAAATTGCTCCGAATTCAACATTTTACAGACTTGTTTAAAAATCGAAAATGGACGAAAACTTCAGGTATTCTATTGTAACTGATGATGAGACGTGGTGTTTTCGATATCATCCAGAAACCAAGCGTTACAGCGCAGAATGAAAGCATCAAGCGAAGGAAGACCGAAAAAAACCGTTTGGAGAAGTCAAAAGTGAAGACAATGTTGATTTTATGATTCGAAAAGCATAGTGCACAAAGAGTTTGTACCAAGTAGTCGAATAGTTAATGCTGTATATTATCTTGGTTTTATGAAGCTTCTTTTGGTGTGTATTCGTCCTGTGCGCCCTCAATATCTTGGAAATGGTAGCTGGCGTTTTTTACATGATAATGCACCACCCTATCGCTTAACGCTTATCACTGATTTTCTAACTACAAATAGCATTTTAACCATCAACAATTCACCGTATTCACCTCCTGCCTCCTGAGATTTCTATCTGTTCTCCAAACCATATTTGCCGATGCTATCCGTTATGCCGACGTCGAAGCCATTAAAATACAGCGATCTTGAAAGATATCTTTAGAGATGAACTTAAAAATTCATTCCACGTGTTAATTGACCGTGCAATACGTTGTATTGAAGCCGAAGGCGACTATTTTGAATAAAATAAATGAATTTTATCAAAATAGTAAGCTTTTGTTTCTATTTGAAAAAATTTCGGTTTTCTCTGCGGTAGACTGTGTACTCTATTATTCGAAACAATTCCCTTAATTTGTAATTACTTTTTAATAATTGCAAGTACGTATTAATTTTTTAATATCTGAACAAGGATCTCAGGTTAATTTTCATTACTTATGTCAAGTAATATTATTAATTTCAATAATCTTGAACTATAATGAGATATATTAGTCACGTATGTATAAGTATGAATTACGGTGCTGTATAACACATTTCAGTGAGTTCGTACCAATAGCGCGCGCTTTGCGTTTTTGTATTTGGCAGATGTTATTTCACAATCAGACACCCTCGCTTCAAGTATACTTATCGATTTACATTATTAAGCATAGTTTCGATACGACAATTTGTGAGAGTTAATTTTGTTCGCACCTTAAACGAAAAAATATAAAAATTTTAGTTTGGCTAGTGTTTAGAATTGAAGTCTATTTTCTACATATTTATAAATATCGAAGTTTGTAAAATTTAAGAAAAGTATGAGTAGTAGTATGATAGTAACAGTCAGTATACAAAAACATGTATGCATATGTAAATATTTTTATTTATTAATTTCACTAAGTTTGTGCTAATAATTTGTATATACCAAGAGTCAACAAAGATGTAAAAGTAACAGGCACGATTTGTAATGTAAATAAAGATATGGTAAAATGTTAAAATGTCGAGGAAAGCAGAAATTGCGTCAAATATTTAAATCAAACGCACCTACTAGTTTTTGTACCAAGGTTATTGCAATTGTATAAGCCAGGAATTAAAAGCTTATTTTATTGTGAAACACACCACTTGATTTTATATAGTAATTCTAGTACATGTAATAATGATATTATTTTGTTTTTTAATTAGTTACATCCAATAAATAACTTTATATGCGTTTCATATACAGGAATTCGTCATTTTCCCTACTATTTCTATTCTATTATCAATGGAACGTACTCATGCTTCGAATAAATTCACTATCACTAGAATGTGAAATACATACCTAAATCTAAAGACATTTACATGTTACGAAGGTTATTTTAAAGAGCCGCTGTGACTGTAATGTTAATACATGTAAATACTTATGGTAGTAAACTCTGTGATATTGTAAATAAAATTAAGGCGACATACAATGAATTAGATATTTTATTTAGGTGTTTCGGAAAGTATATCTTACGTCCATTATTTAATGAAAGTAAAGATTACAAAAATGATATTATTTATAGGCGTATATTTTATTGCTTTAATTTGATATTTTTTTAACTTACTCTCATAAATGGTTTCTTCGGCAAATCAGATAGTTCATCATTTATATCTTTACAATTTTCTTCACACATTTTTTTAAATGGAAAAATGTTTATTCATATATTTTAAAAAATTATAAAATCACTTTAGATCAAACATTGTTCAAGTGTATTCATAAATATATTCCGAATCATTTTGGCACCGGCATTCGTCAACAAACAAATCGCACAAAAAGTTTGTTATTATCGGCGATCACATTGAACGTCAAAAAAAATAATATTGCGACCTACATCGCGCCAAGCGCGGAAACCAGACTGGAAAACAATACTTGGTTGCCTGCACACTCCCGCATTGACCTACCTGTTATATTGTGTAAGATGACTGCGCGTATCGAGTCACAACTAAATAAACAATAGCAGATTATGTTGTGATATCTAAAAAGATTAGCTTTGATTTGGTCACTAATAATTAGAAGAATTTATAAAGAATGTGTGCCATATGTACGGTGCCATAACATAAAATTTGAACTTTACTTTTTGGTGTGTGTTATTATTATAATAAAACAATCGTCTGTTATCAGTATAATATAATTTCGTTCTTTTATATTAAATATTTAAAAATTAGACAAACTTATTACTTACAGATTATAAAAAGTGTTATTATTATTTATAGAGAAATTTATCATGTTGTTCGGATAACATTTAATTATCGTTATGTGGTGTATCATCACTCGCTTCATAACTTTATACAGCTAGTATTTTTTTTAAATTGGTTTTTCCAAAAAATATTAATCACCAAAACCTAAAATACATTGATGTCAGATAGTTTTAAAGATGTATAAAATATTAAGTTTACAAGAACTTGGTATCTGTATATGTTTTATAGTGTCGGATTACTAAGTACGAGGGTGGTCCCAGAAGTATCCGACCCGACAAAGAAAACACAAAAATTTTGGAAAGAAATATATTTATTTTTCAACATAATCTCCTTTCAGGTCTATACACTTTTCCCAGCGAGGTTCAATAAGTTCGATACCCTTTTTATAATAAGAACTGTCTTGCTTCTCAAAATAGCCATTAACTGCCGACATCACTTCTTCATCGTTGGAAAATTTTAGACCACTCATCCATTTGTTTAAGTTTGGGAACAGAAAATAATCCGAGAAGGCTAGATCTGGCCAATAGGGTGCATAAGGTAGCAATTCAAACTTTAATTCATTAATTTTGGCCATTGCAATAACAGATTTGTGAGCTGGTGCATTGTCTTGATGAAACAACACTTTCTTTCTAGCCAAATGTGGCCGTTTTTGCTTGATTTCTACGCTCAAACGTTGCAATGAGTTCGCATAATACTCGCTGTTGAGAGCTTTTCCTTTTCCAGGATAGTCAATGAAAATTATTCCACGCGTATCCCAAAAAGCCGATGTCATGACCATGTCTGCAAATGAAACGGTCTTCACTACTTTGGAGCCGATTCTCCCTTTTGAGTTCATTGTTTTAATTGTTCTTTTGTCTCAGATGTGAAGTGATGGGCCCATGTTTCATCCATGGTTATGAAACGACGCAAAAATTCTGCTTTATTGCTGTGAAACTTCGCTGAACACTCAATTGAAACATCTGTGTTTGCTCGATTGTGGGCAAACGGGCACCCACCTTGCACGCAGCTTTCTCATGTCCAAATTTTCAAATAATATACGATATACTGCACTTTTTGAAATGCCTACTATGTCTACTAGCTCATCATCCAGTACCGCTACTCAACGAGGAGATGAATTTTAAGACCATATCGTTAGGGGAGATGAGACCTGAGTGCCTCACTTAACTCCTAAATCTAAGCGACAGTTAATATAATGGTGACACACATCGTCGCCAGCCAGACTGAAAGCCAAACAATCAATTTCACCACGAAAGATTATGGCAACTGTTTTAGGGAAAGGGATTTTGTTAGCGAATTTTATGGCGAGGCGCACAGCAATAAATTTCGATGCGTATCGTGTGACCTTGCGAAAGCTCCGGCGTGTCAAGGCCGTGGCTTACTGTCTTCCGCTGTGATGTCGCTCCATGATAATGTAAGGCCGCATGTTTTTCTACAAAGTCAAAATCAGGTCTTTTGACCATTCATCTTACAGTCCAGACCTTGCTCTGAGTTATTTTCACCTGTTTTTGTACTTTAAAGGAGTTATTTGTTGGTCAACGGTTCAACGACGACGAAGAGGACAGATTTCTGTGTTGAACTGTATGACAAATGCTTGAACAAAAATGGAATTTATGTAGAGAAGTAGATGAAAGTATGTAAAATGTGGAAATAAATATATTTTAATGATATTTACAGTATTTTTTTTTATTAAAAAACGGACATTATTAAATATTTAATCCTCGTATAATTAATTTACTATCAAAAAGACAGAATGCATATTCGTAAGTGGAAAGTAACAACAAACCCACATTCCTTCATTTGGATAGTAAAATATTGTTTATTGAATTAATTTCTTGCAGAAAATAATATTTTACGACAATCATTTTGTCCTAGAAATATCGTTTTCTGCAAATTCCACGTCAAAAGTGTATTTCAAATTAATGTATAATACAAATATAGTAACATAGAACTTTAAAGAATTTTTGTTGATTTTCTGTCATTGACGTTCGTAATATAAAATGTATTTGGTATATTTTCGTCTTTATCTCTTCAAATTCATTTTTCATTGTAATTGTACATATATCTTTTTGAAGGTTATAACGAAATTTATTTGTAAGTAATTATGAAATATTTCTGAAAGCTCAGTGAATTACCTGTTTAATTTATATTGTACAGACGATCAATTCAGTTTGGAATTGTATTTTCATTAACTCTTTTTATTTAAGAATTTCATGTTCATTTTCCATGTGAGAAATTTCATGATAACATATTATGTAGACATTTATTACAACAATAAATCACCTGATCATATAGCAACAAATCTTACGGAAGAGTCTGTAGAAGTTGTATGCACTCATTTGGAAAATTAATTCGCTACGTCACTTAGTACAACAAACAGATAAGGGATTAGTTTAGTTACACAGTGTTAAAAACATATTTGTCGTCCTGCAATATCTGCTGTTGCGGAAAATATTAATGTTGAACATCAAATAATTGAAAAGGATATTCATGGAATACATGAGGGGATTTAGGCATCCTTGTACATTTTTTGGACCTCGATACAACCTATTTTGTATACGCGGTTAGCCGCGAGGAAACTTAACGTACAATCTATCCACTACTCAAATAGAAGGACGTGTCAAATGATGCAAAATACTGTTGAAAAAATTCAATCACAGATATTCTAAATATGTTTATGATATCATTACGGGTAATGAATATATTTCGACCTACCGCAAATAAATTTGGACTGTTTTGGTGGTTCGAACTTATTCCAACAAAAGTGGTTCGATCGCGATGCTCTTGCAAAATATGGTTGCATGAGTGGCGAAAAAACAACTCCAAGCGTGTGCAATTATTATTCATCATGATAATATTACATCTCACATCACTCAAGTAACAGTCGGCTATTTGTATCGAATTAATGGGCAATGCAACCAATAAATGTAATTTAGCCCAAAGCGATTTTTTTTACGTTCCCCACAAAAATAAAGAAAGCTCTAAAGAAGCCATTTATGCATTCAAATTAGACGTTTTGAATATGCCATCTTCGGAGAGCAATAAACGCTTTAATAATTGGTTTGAACGTATGAAAAGTGCATAGAATGAAATAATGAATATTTCTAAAAACAATGAAACATTTTCGTATAAAATATTTTCTTTTGATTATTTTTTCGACTAGCTGTCGAATAGCTATAAATAACATTGAATTGAATATAATTTTCAAAGAGCTTATCACTTTTAAAACTGAACAACTTTAATGATATAATGGACTCTGAAAATTATGTTTAGTTTAATAATATTGAGAGCAGCAAAATTCCATTAGTAGAAGAAAATCTTAATTCAATAGTACGGATAAAAATAGATAACTAAAATAAATGCTATGCAAATAATCTCTTGATAAAATTTGAAATATTTTATCATTGAAACGTATTTTAGTAATGTAAGTACAAATAATGGATAAAACCATTACTAAAAATACAAATTTAATCCCTCGCTTGTGTCTCACACTAAAACATCTAATCTAATCTTTAATGCTAAGGATAAAATGGACATCTGAATATGTTAGGATTGAAAATGTATGTATATTATGTGTATATAGTTGTCTTAAAAGATAAATTTTAAAATTAAAGTTGAAGAATATAATGAATATTTATTTATCTGAAACCTGAAAGACATTTGCAATGACAAACACGCATTTTATAAGTTTCTCATTTATGTATAATAGAAAAACTTTTAAAAAACCCTCCAAAATCATTACAAATTTATGGGTTGAAATATTATATATGGGAACTGTTCTTTTAGTAGTAACTCGTGCATTGCATAAGAACAAAAAAGCTTGAGTTATAATTTTAAAAACGGTTTTGATAATTTAGAAATTAAACAACGATATACTTATATATAGAAAGTAGTTATCGAGTGATACGTTGATATTTCTGCGAATGCGATACACCTTGTACAGAATGAACACTACATGATTGCCTTCACGGTACATACTAAACATGTTTGTATGTCACTGCTTCAGTAAAATAGTAACTGAAGAATGTCTTGATTTTTAAAAAATTATATCTTCTAAAGGAATTGATAGGTCGAGTACTAGGGGGTGAATTAGGGATTAGCCAATGAGAATAAAAAAAAGCTACACTTACAATATGTCATACGATTTATGCAGTCATTATAACAATAATAATAACTAGTAGCAAACTCTTTTCAATAGCAACATGGCAGGTATATCTTTAAAAAATACTCTGGAAAAGATCAAAGTTTGTGACGTAATCGTAATTGAAAATTAAATGAAATAAAACTAGATTAATTGCAATACTAAAGTGTTTTAGAAAACGAATTAACGTCCAAGCATATTTCATGGAAAGCAAGGTTCTTTTGGCAAAGAGGCTTCAGTTATGATCAATAATTCTTACTGAACAAAGAAATTTCTCGTTAGAAATATCTATAACATCTCAGAAGTTCTGCTTCTGGGTTTCCGGGCTGGAACCGCGTCACTAGTATATCTGCCGACGTTTCGTACCCATTTGTATGGGACATCTTCAGGGCTGAACTACTGCACTGAAACTGGTGTAAGTCGATGGGGGACGTGTTTATATATGGATAATGGGTCATGGGTCAATGGAGCGTTACGGTTACGGTTGGGTAGATTAGTGATGCAGGATTGCCAAGCGTTATGTAGGGGGTAGCCATCATCGCGGTTAAGATTATTGGGGTGCTTAAAGATCTCTATAGTTTCACGGATTTTGCGACCATAGAAGTGGTTAGTGCGGGATAGGATCTTGGTTGAATTAAACTGAATATGGTGCCCGGTTTCCAGTCTATGCTCGGCAAGTGCAGAACCGGCTATGCGCAGCAACCTAGTACAACGCTCATGTTCAGAAACACGAGTGCCGACAGACCGCTTTGTTTCACCAATATATGCCCTGCCGCATGAACAAGGAATCCTGTACACACCAGCTGATTCTAAAGAAACATGGTCTTTTACGGAAAAAGGGTCAGATAATTTGGAATGGGGTTTGAAGATGGTTTTGATGTTGTTTTTGAGAAGAACCCTACTGATGCGGTCAGTAACACCTTGTATATAGGGTAGGTGGGCTTTAGAGAACTTAATACACAGCTTACATCATCTCCCCCCCTCTCTAAAGCCCACCTACCCTATATACAAGGTGTTACTGACCGCATCAGTAGGGTTCTTCTCAAAAACAACATCAAAACCATCTTCAAACCCCATTCCAAATTATCTGACCCTTTTTCCGTAAAAGACCATGTTTCTTTAGAATCAGCTGGTGTGTACAGGATTCCTTGTTCATGCGGCAGGGCATATATTGGTGAAACAAAGCGGTCTGTCGGCACTCGTGTTTCTAAACATGAGCGTTGTACTAGGTTGCTGCGCATAGCCGGTTCTGCACTTGCCGAGCATAGACTTGAAACCGGGCACCATATTCAGTTTAATTCAACCAAGATCCTATCCCGCACTAACCACTTCTATGGTCGCAAAATCCGTGAAACTATAGAGATCTTTAAGCACCCCAATAATCTTAACCGCGATGATAGCTACCCCCTACATAACGCTTGGCAATCCTGCATCTCTAATCGACCCAACCGTAACCGTAACGCTCCATTGACCCATGACCCATTATCCATATATAAACGCGTCCCCCATCGACTTACACCAGTTTCAGTGCAGTAGTTCAGCCCTGAAGATGTCCCATACAAATGGGTACGAAACGTCGGCAGATATACTAGTGACGCGGTTCCAGCTCGGAAACCCAGAAGCAGATAGCATGGACCACGACCGCGGAAGTCTACGTACCAAATCTCAGAAGTTATTTTAAGTTTTTAAAAAGTTCTTAAAGAAAGCAATTTAGGGACATTAAAAAAACTCTTATGCTTATTGCTTCAATACGTTGTTTGTCTTTTAAGTTTTGCATATAAAACTGGAATAAAACAGTAAATAGATTTCGACTTGCTTTCGAGACAATTGTCGCGACCATCTTTTTGGAGACACTTCGAGAACGGATGACTTTCGTCGGCTTTTCTTCACATTGCAACACCTAAACAGACGACTGGCGAGTATTTTCTGGCTCGTATGAGTAAATCCAAAGCTCTTCACCACTGACAATGTTGTACAACCCACCATCCTTTCTGGTCTTCGGTCAGCAGATGCGGTATCCAACGGGAAACTAATTCTTTTACACTCAATTTTTTGAATTGAGGTCTTTGAAATTCCCAGTAATGCTTTAATCTGACGATATGTCACATGCCGATCTTCGTTGATGATCTTACGCACAGCGTCGACTTTTCCTGAGTGACTGACATTTTTGGTGAATTTGCGCTTGTATCGTCGTTAAGACTAATCCGCCCACGTATGAATCTCCATACCAACGAGAAATTCTTGACTGATGTGCTGCTTCATTGCCGAACACAGAGACCATCGCAGCGAGGCATTCTTGTTGAGATAATTGTCTTCGAAAATTATAAATAATTATTACGCGAAAATGTTCTCGGCTTAATTTCATTTTTCGAGTAACTTTTACAGTTCGTTGTAGCTACTACACCACATGTATCTCACTGAAACTTTAGATTTAGGTTAACTAAAAATGGAGGTTAATTTTTAGTACTGACATTTGATTAGTGGTGCCCCCTATATTCCACTATCCGAAACTTAACAGACATCCCACGTAACCCATTTTCTGCGTTAGGCTTTCATTGTTTAAATAATTTTTTTTCTATTTCCAAAAATTTTAATATTAATTTGTTGAAAGAGAATATAATATTGTATAAAGCATATACGTATGTATGTGTATATATGTATGTATATAATTATATATCATTGGTCAATTACTTTATTTAAACATTATGAAAATAATGTATATATGCACACATTTATGAATAAATTAATGAGAATTTCTGATACCACACGTTTCCTTGTCGTATGTTTACTATCTCCTTACCAAGGTTTACAAACACCAGATGTTCAAAAACCCATGTTTCTTTCAAGTATAACAATCGATAACATTTTTCTTCATATTTTTAATATAAATTTCCATATCCACGTTTGAATTCTCCATACCAACGAGAAATTGTTGACTGATGTGGTGCTTCATTGCCGAAAATTTCATTTTTCAATTAACTTGTCAACTTTGACAGTTCGTTGTAGCTACAACACCACACGTAACACGCTGAAATTTTGTGTTTAGATTAACTAAAGGTGGAGGTTAATTTTTAGTACTGACGTTTGGTTAATGGCGCCCTCTATATCTCACTATGCAAAACTTAAAAGACATCCAACGTAATATAAAATTTTATCAGTTTCTAGCCAGAGTTGGTAAAGAATTATTTTATTCTTACTTGAAACGTTAATTATCAATTTCCGTCTTTTGTTTGGAAACAAGCCACATAGTTTCATTGTAAATTTTTCAGTTTCTTCAAATACTACTGCATATTTCTAAATTATGGCTTCTTTGAATATTATTTATAACCCATTTCTTTCTTCAGTTACTCTGTAATGTTTATTGTATTTGTAGTTAATAAAAGCTGATTTGTACCACTTATTTTTTCAAACAGTGCTTAGAGTAAAATCTTTATTAAAATTAATATATTAAAATAGAAATATACATCATTACCAACTCTTTCTCTAATTATATTTTAAATGTACGTTTATGTATTTTATCACTTTCTAAAGTGTTGTTGAGAATTTAATGTTGGATGCCTTGTTTTATATTATATTAAATTCAACTTATCCATTTTAATGAAAAGAAGTAGGAGACATTTTTCAGTTTAATTATTAATCCATATATTGCAAATAATCCGTAAAGTTAGTAACACTGTTAAGAAAATAGCTTTTAAAATTTTTAAAGTATATTTCATTTATAATTTTATATCTAAAATCGACAAGTTATACCCTAGCGAGATTTCTGAACTCCTGTTATTTAAGGTCCAGTCCATTAGTCGAAGTTGCAGAGTAAGCTTTCTTTATTTCCATCCAATAGGGGGAGGGAATAGAAAATAGGAAAGTGTAAATATACCTAGCATTAATTTATACAAATCGATCTTTAAGTAACATTATTACGATTTATGAAAATATTAAGTGATGATGAGTAATGAAATTTAAAATACATAAAATTAAGAAAAAGAATAATAAGGCAAATATCGTACATACATATGTATGTATGTTATATTTACGTTAATATAACTTAAAAAGTAGATATTCCTGAATTTTGTAAATACTTTAACTTCATTAATACGGTAGTATAATTGATTAAACTTGGATTAACTTCGAAAGTCTCGCTTTATTTAAGATACTTGGTAAATGTGCCATTTGCGAAATAAAGTTACTGAGGAATTTTGAAATTAATACTTATAATAATTCTTCTACGACTGGTGAAGTAAAAAAGAATAAAAAATAAATCTTGAATGTCAGCTTTACTAATATAATTACAAAATAACTATTTAGGAAATTTTAGCCCTTAAAAAGCAAGAACTTTCATGGCGTTTATAAATATAATACGAGGGAGCGTTTTTATATTCGCGGAATGAGGGACAAGGGGTAGAAATAAAAAAACCAAATTATTTTTCTTTTTCAATATATTCACCTGCAAGACGGATACATTTTTCACATATTTCAATTAATTTATTTATACCCTCATAAAAAAATGATTTCTCTTTATCTGCAAAATACGCCGAAACTGCCCCCTTGACTTCATCATCGGCAGTAAATTTTTTACCCCGCAGCTCTTTTTTCATTTTCTGAAACAGGTAATAATCACTCGGGGCCAGGTCTAGGCTGTAGGGTGGGTGATTCACAATTTCGAAGCCCACCTTATGCAGGGCAGCTAACGCAACGCGGCTCTTGTGGACAGGCGCGATGTCGTGCAAAAGCAGAACACCTTTTGTCAATTTTCCCCGTCTTTTCTCTTTAATGGCTTCTTTTAGTCGCTCTAATATTGAAGCGTAATATTCTCCGGTTATAGAAACACCTTTATATTTATAATCAAGCAACAATATTCCTTCCGAGTCCCAAAATACCGTTGCCATGAGTTTCCCAGCTGATTGTGACACTTTAAATTTCTTGGGAGGTGCTGTGCCCTTTTTATGCCACTGCATGGAGTCTTGTTTGGACTCAGGTTCATAATAATGAACCCAAGTTTCGTCTCCAGTAACAATTCCACTCAATACACCATCCTTGTCTTCATTACAGAGGTCCAAAAATGCACGCGAACACTCTACGCGCTGTTGTTTTTGCGGCGGCGTGAGCATTCTCGGCACCCATCTTGCGCTGACCTTAGACATGCCGAGATGATCGTGTAGGATTTTAAAAATTGTTGTATCGGATACTCCAACCATTTCTGCGAGTTGTTTCTTCTTTAGTCGAGCATCTTCGAGTACAATTTGTTCAAATTTTTGGATAAGTGCTGGCGTGGTCACCTCAATGCTCCTGCCCGGCCTCGGGTCGTCTTCAAGGGATTCCCTTCCTTGTTTAAATAAACTATGCCACTTGTACACCATGGTTTTTCCTGGACAAGAGTCGCCGTAAACCAATGACAACTCATTCATTATGGTCGCGACTGATTTTCCTTGCCTGGTAAGGAACTTTATAACGGCACGATATTCGATTTTTTCCATATTTCACTTTTCACTCCTGATTATGTTACTTGGTTGACGATAGCTCAAAGACTAACTGTCTAATAACAATGAAACTTCGTATTTATATTAATCATGAGTCGCTGCACAGGCCACGCCCCCAATGCGCCTACTCACCCCTCTACAACCCACTCATTCCGCGAATATAAAAACGCTCCCTCGTAATAAGACAGATTATATTTTTAACTACTCTAAAAAAATATATAATGAGTAAATATGAAGCAATGTTCGGACTAAGCACGGACATTGAAAGGTATTCGGTTGTTTCCGTAGAGCTCTAGAGTTTAATATCTAGATTTGAAATAATTTTTTGGAAACTAAAGGTATTCGGACAATATTAAGACCACCAACAGAATGGGTACCTGTCGCAACCGGCACGTAGAAATCGCGCTCTCAATGAAACCCTGATTCGAAATGAATTTGCTGCTGTACCTGGAAAGCTACTATCAATGCAAATAATAATATCGACGGAAGACCGTTGGTTCACATTTTGCTGGATGTAGAGCATAAAAGATCCCGTAGAATGTGGGAAAATAAGCATATCAGTCGGGTCGTAATTAAAAAGGACGCGTATCATTCAATAATAAATCCATATTTTTGCTCCCGACAAACGATAGGCGTATTCTGATTTGGTGTGATCTCGTCACAACAAATAATCCACAATTTGTCCGAAAATAGCCTCGATAGTGAGGTAATAGTATTGTGGTGAGGTAATAGTAACTGCTCAGATGATAATCTAATAAAATCATACTTGGAATGTTGTGGGAAGATTGTGACTGTACAGAATATGCTACTAAGCACAAATTTCTGTTATAGGCGAGAATAGGGTAGAATTCCTCAATTCGACATGTTAATTCGGTCAGTGTCCTTAAGATGACAAACGCTTTTGGATATTTGTGGATATTATACACATTAATCTCTATTTTTTGTAAAAATTATTTCAATAAAATTTCTTTAAAATTAAATATGTATGTCTATATTTTTCCTATATTAAAAATGCAAAATTTTATACTCTTCCAACAAGATCACATTACAAATTGTATAAACAAGTTAAAATCCAATAATGTGTTCGAATACTTGTTTACAAATGTACTGAAACTTAAAAATGATGTTAAACCAACTTTATTTTATACCTACTAGCATTCTACAAAATATCTATTCATTGTTTTGAGCAGTGTAGTATGCCGTTGTTATCAAGGTTGTGGAGAGAGACTCGACGTTTCCCGTATTCTACATAAAGTTACAATAAAATAGATACTTACTTTAGAAACAAAACTGCGTTTCTTTTGGCACGTCGAGAACATTTTACTCCACTCCACGTAATAACAAGTATAGTATTTTTTGCTTAGACACAACTTTGACACATTAGACAATTTATATATTCATACATTACCAGTTTTCCTAACAGATGTCTCCAGGCGATGTTATGATTTGACACATATGTCATTTTATTCTACTGATATCAAGCTTCGAAGTCATACATGTTATATTTTGCGAAAGTAACACTCTCATAGATTTATACCTCTTTGAAAATGTCGAGTTTCGTGCCTGAAAATGTGCATTTGCGGCACGCATTACTTTTCTTATTTATTTAAAAGAAAGAAGCCGCTGAAAGCGATTGTTTGCTTATAAAAACTTAAAAAGTTTGAAGATGCGAAACTGCAAGAGCTATTGGATGAAGACTCAACTCGAACTCAAAAACAATTGGCAGATGCGTTAAATATAGAATGAGAAGAAATGAGTAGTGACCGATTACGAGCAATGGAAAAAATCCAAAAGATAGGAAAGTGGGTCCCACACCAATTTAATGACAGGCAAATGGAAAATCGAAAAATCGTCTGTGAAATACTGCTTTAAAGATATGATCGGAAGTCATTTGTGCATCGAATAGTAACGGGTGATGAAAAATGGATTTATTTCCAAAAACCTTAAACGCAAAAAATCATGGTTATCACCTGACGAAGTCGGTCTATCGACTTCAAGGCCAAATCGTTTTGGCCGTAAGACAATGCTCTGATTTGGTGGAACCAGACTGGTGTGGTGTATTATGAACTGTTGAAGCGTGGTGAAATAGTTAATGCGGATCGCTACCAACAACAATTTATCAATTCGAACCATGCATTGATAGTATAGGTAAAGTGATTTTACAGCACGACAATGCGCTGTCTCATGCAGCAAAATCGGTCAAGGAAGCGTTGAAGGCACTTGGATGGGACATAATATCACATCTACCGTACACTCCAAACCTTGTCCCATCTGGCTATCACCTTTTCGCATCAATGGGAGACGCGCTTGCAGAGCAGCACTTCGTCAATTTAAAAAAGTTAGAAAATGGCTCGTTGAATGGTTTTGCTCAAAGAACAAACAGTTTTTTTTGTGATGGCATCCATAAATTGCCTGAAATTTGGGAAAGATGTGTAGATTCAAATAGCCAATAATTTGAATAAATAAATTTTTCCGTTTTCTTGAAAATTATGTAGTCTTCTTATGAAAGAGCCGGTAATAACTTTCCGGTACACCTGGTATATGAACAATTAAATGTCACTCTGGTAAGGAAGATTTTAAATACATTGATTTTTCTATAAAATTAATTTTATTGTTTCTTCAATCATATAATTACGATATTGCTTTTGACATATTACATTTTAATACAATAATACAATATCGGACATTTTAAGTATGTATTATTTTGGTTTCCAATTAGTATACAATTACAAGATACAATACTAACCTAATGTTATTATAATTACAAAGTGAAGGTTGTTTAGTATGTAAAATACTAGCCCATACTTCAAATATGTATACAATAAACTTCATGCATAATTTGTACTATCAGTCTATATAAAAAAAGAAAGTGTCTCGAATAAACTTATGAAATTAAATGTAATAAAATAGGGTAGAAGAAAAAGTGAACAATAAAAAAGTATTGGAGACAAACACTTTATGTAAATATAGAAATATTTTGTAGAAAAGAAGTAGATTTTATCTTACAACTTATATTCTATTAAAAAATAAATTATAAACCATCTAGAACTAATACGTATAACACGTATACTACCATTAATTTAATAATGTACGGTAATTCCTATATTTGATATTTGCAATGGTATCGCTATTATACAACATATTTTTTAAAATGAACACGCAAACAAGTATTAATTTAGTAATTTAACTTAAATTAATTAAATGATTAGTTATTTTTGTACATGTATTGTGTATCATTATAGATGGTATCAAGTCTATCAAATAAAATGTAAAGCAAAGCATGATATTCCTAGCAGATGAATGTGTGACATACTGAATGCTTTAGAAAATTGGCTCATGAACGTAGCAAACGTCTATTACCCTTGAATACTGAATGTAAAGCACGCTTTCGACAGAGAAATATTAACATGCAAACAATATTTAAATTCCATTGTGTATAACGTTAATGTTGGCATGTACTTTCAGAGTACCTATGTGATTTAATAAACGAGAGTAAATTTTAATTTCAAAGACCAACTATGTAGTTGATACATATGTATTTTCAATTATAATATCGAGAGACGTGTTCTAATTTTTCATTAGTGAAAGTTATTCCCGACACTTTGAAACAATTTATATGCAGTACAGTTGCAAAATAATATACTGATTTTATAATTTTGTTATTTTAATTAACTTTCGTTATTTTAATTAACGATTATATGGTCCATATAATCGTGTTAGAAGGTAATATGTAAAGATTATGAAGTTTGCAAGGATGGTTTCCAAATACATTGACCAATGCACAAAATTAATGCTTGTGTATAAGAGTCGCAATTGTAAATATCATTTACCAGTTTTACCACATAACAATATTTTATAATTTAACCTACAAAATCTAGAGGGAGTAATTTTAAATTTGGTTCGCTAATGCTTTAATATCTGTTTTACATTTGAAATAATACTGCATTTTATTTTAATATCTTTTCAAGAAGTTTGTTGTTTCTTTTTAAAATCAATAAAGGTTGATATATAACCCCTATCCACATCAATTTTCCTATTCTGTATACATATTTCGACTACTAAATTGTCATCAACAGATACGTTGAAAACCAAATCGCACACTGTTCCATTGAGACAGTATGCGTTTTGGCTTTCAACGGTACAGATCGTGTGCGGAATTTGTTTCTTACGGGTATTTCGCCGTAGTTTTTCAGGCGCGACACTGGTTAATTATCTGCTGATGATGACAACTTAGTTATCGAAAGACGTATATAGAATGCAAAAATTAATGTGGAAACGGGTTATATATTAACTTTCAGTGATTAAGTTAATCAACCACAGGCTCCATCAAAATCACCTTCAAGTTGTTGTTAGTCATTAATTACAGAAACTTTTGCATCATTTTCTATATTACACAGCAGGTAATCCTAGTAAATTTAAAGAATTTTTGGAGAAAGTTGTAGTTTAATTGTGAAGATAGTATTGAAAAAGAGATAGATACATGGTAGAATTTTGAAATTGGATTAAATACCCGTTTTGCTATACCATTGATTATTAATTAAAAAAAACAGTGAAACAGTGACTGTTTTATGCAAATAAATTTTACACCAATCGATTATACTGAATAATGCATGTGCAAGTTAAATTTAGAGTCCAGTACCAGGAGGTTATACTTACAAAAATGGGACATTAGAAAAACTGTTTGGGGTAAATCGAGATTTTTCACATTGGATAAGCAGACAGTCGTAGATCTTTAATATCAATTTTATAAACAAGAACTTTTACTTTTTCGAAACACCTAGAATTTCGTATTTGCAGTTTGTGTTAGCATGTACAATAATTTTAACATTGGTTTTTCGTAAAATTTTGACGTTTTAGAAAATTTGATTCATAAAACAAACCTCGAATTTCAGATTTGTCTACATAGGTTAATATTAAGTTTAGATATACTAACTGAAATTTTGCACAAATAAAATTTCGTATATACAATAAGAAATTGAATTTCTGATGAAGAAATGGCGTGTTTTGCATTAAATTTTTGAACAAATAGAGACTCGTCATTCAAGTTAAAAGCAAATACAGATAGAACTTAAAATTATGTGATTCTAGGTAAAAAGTAATCATTAATGCGTCGTAAAAACATGGCATTCAATAGTTCAACCTGAATAAATATTCCATATACAAAACAATTACAATGTCAAAGTAAATCTAAGAAATATAAAAGGATAGAGAATATTGTTGTATTTTACAGTAACAATATGAAATGTATATAATTACATTAAACTGAGTCGCTCTTTACTCGATAAAAATTCGTATTGATAACGATTAGTAATATGTACATACACAGATTGTTAAAACTTTAGTTATTTTTATTTATTAATTGTTGCATATAACAATTGTTTCGTCACACTATTGTTTCTTCAGTTATTTTCAGTAAATTAAATTCTAACGTACATTATAAAGTTTATATTTTATATAATATATAATAAACTTAAGACCTAAATGACAAGTAGCTAAAATTATGATGGAAACACGTTCTTCGGTTTATTAATTTCTAAAAGTTCTAATAAATTCAGTTTATATCCTTTCTTTTCTATATGCATTATTTTATATTCCTTTGACATTATTAATTAAATGACTAGCGAAAAAAGAGTGCGTTTTTTTTCTTGTGTGGGTTATTATGTTCTAATATACGTTTGTCAAAAGATATTGTTTGTCCAACATAAACACTTGAGCATGTATCATTTAACTTATAATCTCTTGAGTTTCTGATATTATAGATTTTGTCCTTGTTATTATATATATATATATATATATATATATATATATATATATATATATATATATATATATATATATATATATATATATTATTAGATATATATATAATATTAATTATATATTTTGAATTATATAGAAATTTTGTCAATTTAATACTCAGAGGTCAAATGTAATTAGTTATTTTGTATTATTGGCAAAATTCTTTTTTTTTTTGATAAACAAACAAATTAATAAATGAACAAGCGGTGAAAATCGATTACTTTTTGTGTAATAAAGGAATTTAATAGCTTCGAGAACGTGCTTTGCTCACAATTTTTACTAATAGTCATTTAGGTCATAAGTCCTATGTATGTATAAATCATGATACCCTTAGAGTCTTACAATATGTGTTAGAATTTAATTTACTTCAAACATCTGAAGAAACTATTGTATAACTAAACAATTGCCATGTGCAATTAATAAATAAAAATAAGTGAACACTTTAACAATCTGTGTATTTATTACTAATAGTATACGATTACTATAATTAAAAATTCTTATTTTAAATATTTAATTAATGTTTAATTGATATGTACTTCCCAAAATATTTTCGCTATAGAACAGATCCCTGTGTTATCAATCTACTACGGAACAGTGCCACACAGCCATAAATTGAATATTACAGTTGTTTTCAAATAAATTATTGTTTATTTTATTTGTTTATAACACATCTAGATTTACCTCTGTTCTTTTCCTCTGAATTCTCAAGGGATAATGAAGCTCAAAAGATGTACTCGACGACTGTAGTTCTGATTAAAATTTGGAATTAATGTTCGTTCTATTACATTATTTTATATCAGGGCTTCAGGTACTACAATTTTATTTCATAAAATTTTAGTCTTCTAGTTTGGAATATTCAAATTTATTGAATTTATCTACGACAATATAAAATATTACAAATAAAGAAAAATAAAAAGTCATCATATTGATTGAACAGTATGCCCCACATACACATCTTTTAAGTAGAATAATTTTATTATAATAATATATAATAATAATAATAATATGTATTTACATTGAGCAAAATGTGAATTTAAAATTTTTGTCATTCTTCATTTGATTATTGTTACATTTTTACGGGTTCGATATAAAACTAAATTTATTATATAATGTAAATAATAATTTTATGACAGAAATTGAAAATGTGATAAAAATAAATTATTTATTTATAGGTAATTATGTAAGTATTACAAAATTTTTATATTTGGACAAGTTTTAAGAAAACTTGCTGTTATTTATATTTTCTGAATATGTATTTATTACATATTAGTTAATTAGATTCTGGTAATTTAACACACTTTGAATTTGCTACATATGAGTAGTGATATAATATATTTTGCTTCCAAACTGCTGACGAATATTATTTAAAGTCACTTAGTTTACTTTATCTGTGAACAATTTTAAATTATTGAACGATTTTTAAAGAATAGACGACGTACAAAGTGTCATAGAAGTTAATTTTCATAGAGACAACTTTTGGTTGTATTCTGAGTCTGAGTCACATAACATTAGTTGATGGTATATAGTGTTTAACTGTTGCTGTTAGCTATGTATTGTAAATAAACGATATCGGATTTTGCGAATAGTTAAATAACGATTTAAAACTTAAGATTATAGCAAAGAATTGAAGAGATGAAAAGGAAGAGGAAGATACTGTTTTATATAACACTTAGTTTTTTGATAGTTTTACCTGAAGACGATTCTCGACGTCTTTAAATAATGCGCAAAGAAAAATTCTATTGAGAGAAAGTGAGTTCAAGTATCTAGTCTGTTACTACGCTATCTAGATATATTGACAAACAATTTCTTATACCAACTCATGAGAAAAGTCTACTTTCACATGTAAATGGATCAGTCTACCTACTACCAGCATATGTGTTAAGTTTTCTACGTGAAAGGTGGTGAACATATGAAACATATTATCCATTAGAGACATTCTTTTCAGGCTTACATAGTTAACTATATACCACCTCTTTACTCTTGCAAAAAAAATTGTATTGAATTTGTATGACATTTTATACGTCATCTGGTGTATGTTATATAAAAATTTGTAAACTTCTCTACTTATGGGTGAAGAGGTTTAGGAAAAGTAAGTAAAAACAGTGTTCACGGTTTCAGTGATTTAAACACTTGCCTCAAACTAAATATCTTCCTGTTACTATTCAAATAATAATTTAATTTATAGTACAATTCAATCTTCAATTTATTTGTTGGATCAAATGGCAGGAAGATACTTATATTTCTTGTTAAACAAAGGCAATGCATATATATTTATAATTAAATTATATAATTGTATAATTATGACGTACTACAAAACATGTATATGTCAAGAAAGTTGATTACACAATTTCCATCTGAAATATATTAGTGTCGAATATGCTATGTTTCCGCCAATTTTTAATAAAATTTTACAAAAGACATTCGTCCACTTGCAGTTCCAAGAACAAGCTTGTACACCTATTATGTTAGAAACAAATAATAAATATTTACTTATGAAAAATTATATTATATTAACGGTAAGAGATAGTATATAATCGTTGAATACAAAGTATGGCAAAAAGTAAACATAAAATTCAGTAAAGTATAAACAGTAAATATAAATAGTTAGTAAGCATTTGACAAAGGTACTTCCCTGACGATTCTTGTTAAAAATTATTTTATACTATGAATGACTTCGAAAATGATCATAGTGTCAAAAGAAAAAGTAAAGAACATTCTACTGTTTTAATATGAGAATATATATCTAGATAAAAAAGACACCAAAATATATTACATGTATATAAAACTAAGACTTCATGTTTTTATTTTATATTTCACTATACTCACCTTAAAAAAATAATAACTTTTAAATCAGTATCAAATACTTTAAATCGTAAATGTATAACTTAATTATACATTGAAATATATTTAAATAATGTGTTGTACATATTTATTGTACTTCAGAAGTACTTAAAACACATGTTGGTATTGCGTTTGACCATTTCCCATTTTTCAAACATTTTAACATAGCTGCTCCGTTGAGAACCAATCCGTCATCACATGTAAATGTTATATTTTCGCCGATTTTATAATAAAATTTTACCGAAGACATTCGGCCACTTATTGTAGTTCCAGGGTAAGAACAAGCTTGGACACCTATTATATTAGAAACAAATAATAAATTAATAATATTTATTTATGAAAAGCTATATGCCTAATATTAACAGTAAGAGATAGTCTCAGAGTTGAGATTAGTACAACAAAAAGTAGCAAATTAATGAAAAATAAATATTTGCATTTAAAATAGGAAATTTTAATCAAAATAAATTGTTAGATAAGTTATAACTATTATTGGTTAATTGAGGAAAATGATGTTATTTGGGGATTACTTTCGGTTACAAGTACAAAATTTATAATTCTTTAAATAATTCGAAGAAATAAATAGACTGAGATTGAACGAATACAATAAAAGGGAAACTAAATAGAATAATTTTGAATGTGTTCCTACTCTTTATTTATAAAAACTTAAATAGTTGACAATAATTGTCCTAGAATCCGGTGCATCGCCTGTGGCACTACACCGGATAATGTGTTCCTACTGCATACGTATATGTAAACGCGCATGTAAGAAAAAATTGGCAGATTGTGCTTGAACAGAAACGGACAATCATATCTTGCAATAATGTGAGGCACTAGATTACAGAGATAAGTTGTGTTTCTTCGTAATATGTATCTAACTTACAAGTAAACATGGGTTCAAGAAGTCTTAGATCCAGGGTAACTATGGACTGCAACAACGTATGTCATGTCTGCACTAAATCGATTCAGAAAATCAACTTTAAACAAAACGTCATTGAATCTAACATCTTTTCGAATCTATTTTTTAGCCTGCTTGACTTACGTATATCAAATAAATTGTAATTTATGATAGTACCGACCTAGTACATTATCAGCACTTGGGACTGAAAAAGATCTGTGCAAGGTTAGTACCACACAAACTAACTGATGATCAAAAATTACTCCGAATTAAACATTGTACAGACTTGATTAAAGACGTAAAAAGGACGAAAACTTCAGATATTCTATTGTAACTGGCGATGAGACGTAGTGTTTTCAATATGATCCAGAGACCAAGCGTCGAAGCTCCGAATGGGAGCATCCAAGCAAAGAAAGACCAAAAAAAAGCCGTTTCGGGAAGTGAACAGTGAAGACAACGTTGATTTGTTTTTATGGTTCGAAAGGCACTGTGCACATAAAGTGTACCAACTTGTCAAACAGTCAATGCTGTATATTGTCCTAGTGTTATGAAACGTCTTTTGGTGCGTATTCATCGTGCGCGTCCTCAACTTCGTGAAAATAGTAGCCTGGCGTTTGTTACATGATAATGCACCATGTCATGGCTCGACGCTTATCACTGATACAAATAGCATTTTAACCATCAACCATTTACCCTATTCACCCCTGTGATTTCTATCTATTTTCCAAACTACATTTGCCGATGAAATAACAGCGTTATGTCGACGTCGAAATCATTAATAACGCGTCCACAGAGATTTCAAAGATATATAGATGAACTTAAAAATTCATTCGGCATGTTAACTAACCGTGCAAAATTTTATATTGAAGCCGAAGGCGACTACATTGAATAAAATAAACGAATTTTGCCAAAATAGTAAGCTTTTGTTTTTATTTTAAGAAGGTTCGGTTTTCTCTGCGACACACTGTGTATAAAGCACGAAAGTCGACACATAAAGCTTGTGGAATCTATAAATTCTGTGATACCATAATCTCTAAATTAAGCAACTGTACTCAGTGGTCTAACACCTCGATCAAATCGATACCATATTTACTTAAAAAATGTGCTGGTGTACATATTTACGAGTATTTTGTGAAAAATACATTAATTTGGAATGACGTTTAAAGTATTATGATATCCTATACTTATATTCATAGACAAAATTATCGAATTTTTTTTTTCATTATTACTTCAAAATAAGTTTAAATCATCGTAGTAAACTTATAAATATGCTAATATTATTCATTTAGTGGGCAGATATGATCAGTTGCTCTAAAATATTTTGACATTCAGTTTATATTATGGGCGTGTATTGGCCTTTCGTGCATTCTATCGTAAAAAAATCCTTACATAATTTAAAAATTATACTGAATTTTGTTTTTTGAAATGAAATTGAGTAAGATAGTAATTTGCACTACCGCTATTTAAAACAAAAGTGAAACGTTGCGGAGAAGCTGCACAAATTGTAGCTCTCAAGAGATTATAAATTTAAAAAAACAGGTTTAAAGACAATATGCCCTGCTACAGTCCCATATATTTTCAAAAACCACAAAACTCATCAATTAAAATTAACCAGAATACTTGTTCAATGGAATATTGACCACTGGAAAAACAGTTAGAGAACGGTATGTCAGCTGTAATCTCATGGTTGTGTTGGTTTTGGAGGTGGCGGCATAATGCTTTGGAGAGGTATTAGTTGGAAGAGAGGCAACGAACTTGTGGAAGCGATTGGGCGATTGGTTAGTGACAAATATATCGAAAATATGCTGCAAAATCGTATTTTGCCGTATATCGACTACATTGAATATGGAAGATTGGTATTAATACACGATAACACTGGACCACATGTCGCTGGCACAGCGTCTAATTACCTTAATACAGTCCTGATTCAAAGACTAGATTGGCCGCCACATAGCTTAGACTTGAATCCAATAGAGCATATGTGAGATGAGTTAAAACGCCACATATGAAGAAGAAATCCCGTTCCAAGTACAATAGAAGAACTTGGGTTTGTAACACAATATAAATGGAACGCAATTCCTCAAGAATACATTCAAACTCTACTTAAGAGCATGTCGAGAAGAACGCATGCAGTATTTAGAGCTCGAGGAGCGAATACTCGTTACTAACTATTTAACTAATTAAGTCAACATATGACATATAACATGATTAACATATTTTAATCAAAACACTAGTATTTGCCATCCCAATATCATTTAAATCAAAAGTAAATAACCTTAAATTTCATAAGATTTAGCATTAACTACTTTTCACGATTTTCTTCTCATAAAAACTTAATACTGTGCACTTAAAGTTTAAGAAATAAACTATTTTTCTTAGTACAAAGTGTTTTGTTCATTCATTCATTAGAATTTATTTTTTCGAAAAGAAATTATGAAAATTTCATAATATTCGATAATTTTGTCGATGAGTGTATATCCTTTGCGTTTCACGAATATAATTTTGTGTGTATAAAAACAGTATATGATGTACTTTGAATTTAAAGTAAAAGAAAATTCTGTAAGTAAAGATAGAAATTACAAATTCTATTTATTTACTATCGAAAATATTTTTCTTAAATCAATAAAAATCATTTACATACAAACTAAATTTATTCCAAAAGACCCGAAAAATATTAAATTAAAAATTGAGGTGGCCAGCCAATTAATATAGTGTGTCCGATTTAGAAATATGTGGTGATTTAACTTGTTTATTAGTTTAATACTACTCGAATGTGGTTGAAGTTAAAATAATCACTTATATTACACAATATTCCTATCAAAAAGTCCTTCGGCGTTTAATAATATTTGTCCATACACATAAGTATTACGGGGTTTAACTGTATATGTGACTTTGTCTCCTTTTTGGTGGGAAATTTGGTTGGTTATATCAGGGATGTAAACACAATTGTAATGAAGGTTGCTTACTGAATAGGCGTAAAAAGTATAATTTATTTATGCAGATAAAATTGCATAATTAACTCAAACAGGTAATCATTTATAGAGAAAATTTATTGTATAGAAATTTAAAAATAACTCATATGTCATCTTATCGTATGTATTATATGCGGTTTACGATTATTTGCCTAGTCGTTTTTCCTAAAATTTTTATTTTATGTTTTAAATTTCGGTAATGCCTTTATAAACATTTAGATTTCCTATATGTAAAGAAAGGTAAGCCTCTGAATATTAAATTAAGTTCTTAGAAATGTTAAAATTTAATCATTTAGTTATAATGCACAATAAATAGCAAGCGTATTATTTTATATATGTTATAATTTATGTACTTCATTTTTTAAAAACATTCATACGAGGGGAGCTAGAAAAGTTTTCTACTTAAGATTTCTTGATAATTTTATTTTTCGTAATCTCTCTTAGCACCTGTTCCGCAACGATTTTATATCATCAGAAAAAAATTACTTTTGTTGGTTTTAAAAATAGTCATCAATCTTTTCTTTGAATTGCTAGCGTCTGATAAATGACAATTTATGAGGTGCTTTTTTAAATTTTTAAATAATAATACTTCTATGTAATGGGTGATCCTGCTTAAAGAAGTTACATTGGCGGAAGAAGGTTTGGACTTTATTTGTAGACTCGCGCATTGTCATGAAGGACGACTTCTTTGTAGTACAAATCTGGATGTTTGGTCAATAACCGTACATGATTTATGGAATGTATTACCTTAGATAACTGCTGTCCTCTTTGGCATGTAATTAACAAAAATAACTCCTGTTTGGTTTCGATAAACGGTATTCAGGCGTTTTCAAACTAAAAATTGTGTGTAGGCGTTTTTTGAATCCTCACGAACCCATTCTATGGATTATAATTTTGTTACTGGGTCCCAGAGATATACCGAAAATCATATCGCCTGTCACTACCTTAGAGAAAAGTCAATTTCAGCATCTAAAGATGGAAACTGTTTTGCAAAATGTGTTGCCTAAACAGTTTTTATTGAAAAGTTAATAATCTTGGAGCCCATCTTGCTGAAATTTGAGTTATATCTAATTTTCTCGTATAGAATTGTTAAAACACTTGATTTAGATATATTTAGTGCTTTAGGAATGGCAGAAATTTTCATACAACGAATTTCAATAACCATTGTTGCAACTTTCATGCAAACATCCGAATCGGTTACGTCCGAATGCCTTACTCTTCTTGGTCCATTTTCAATAGATTCATGACTTCTCCAAAATTGATTTGATCAACATTTCACTTTGAAATATAATGGAACTTCGCCCCCATACACCACAATTATTCGCTGGAGTAGAGGTTTTGGTGAACTCTGTTCCTTTATTTAATGACACTGCGATGTCCTAATTTCAGAAAAATTTTTTCTTGAGAAATACTTTATAAAGCACAAAATAACGAAGGAAATTGAGAGATATTTGACACGAAAGTAGAAAAATGTTATCATTATTGACCGTTGCTAGGTAGTGCGCGCAATTGATTGTTTCTATTATGGCTAGATATTAAAACTCTTTTGAAAGTTTGTTGCCTTCAGTATATATACATTATCTTGCCTTGATTGGCTTAATGCTATTAAAACAAAATAATACAGATATGTATATTAATGTTAATACAAATATAAAGTTTTATATCAAAAAGCGCGTTCTTTAGAATCGGCAAATCTACTGCTGATATTGCATTGCCGCGTCGATATAAACAAAAAAAGTGTCAAAGACCTTAAGAATGTTGAGAAAGTATAAAGCAAAGAGAGAAAGTTTCAGTTTAAGCCGATTACTAAACCTAATTTGTAATATGTTAATAATTTTAATTAAAAAAACAGTATTAGAAACAGAATGAAAAGTAACGGTTCTGCAAACAAAAAATAATATACACAAGCGAGCAAGAAATACAATAAGTAAAACAATTTTATTATTTAGAGCATACTAAACCAAAATGAAGCGGAGAGGCTTATCTCGAAGAGCGACAAAAAAAATCAAACTTTTTTAAAAATATTTAAGTAAATTACTGAAAATTTATTAGCCAATATAATAACGAGTACTGAAATTACGAATCTGAATAAACATAATGGAGGATATAAACGAAAAACAATGCAGACATTGCAACTTAGTGGTGAGCCATAGGACAGAGAAAATCAATTCAGAGGAAAGAAACGGGATCGACGTAAATAAACTGATGTAAAATGAAAATAAATGGATGGGCTTTATGGATACCGAATGCTTTGAAAAGACTGGAGGGATCCTATATACTTATGCATCTATTAGCTTACTACTGCAGTTACTGATTACAGAGTTTTGACTTTAGAGATAGTTTTCTTAAGGTTTAATTTATAAATTTACTACGTATTACTACAAAGGGTACTAAGAAAGTTTTGCAATACAGCTTTGTTTATTTAATTTTTTCAAAGGAACTTCCTCTACATTCAATACACATCTCCATCCACCGAAACCAATCTTTAAACCGGTTCTGACATGTTACACTAGGGAGTAAAGCACACTCGTTGTCCCAATCTCGCAGAAGGTCCTCATCACTGGAAAACCGCCCCCCTTTTAGCTTCGTTTTCATATACGGGAACAGTGCAAAGTCACAGGAAGCAAGATCTGGACTGTAGGGAGAGTACTCGAGAAGTTTCAATTCTGTTGTGGTCAAGTATTCGGTGCAGGCTTTGGCGCGGTGAGTTGGAGCATTATCATGATGGCGGAACCACGTGTCCATTCTTTACTTTGGCTGCAGGTTCTTCATAGATCCAATGTCTTTAGGCAGGCATTGTTCAGTATACCACCTAGCTGTGACTGTCTTCTGTGTGTCCAAAACGACGCGTTTCACAATTTCACACGATTTGAAAAATACAGCTATTATTTTCTTCTTTACAGATCGGGATTTTCTGACAACTACAGGTGTGCCCTCATCACCAAGATCCAAACTTTGTTTTGAGCTTTAGTCGGCACATCGTAATAGTACAGCCAAGTATCGTCACCTGTCACGATGTTTTTCGCAAAACGAGATTGTTCCTTATTAAACTTTTTTAGCATTCCCCGTCAGTCGCTGTGGCACCCAGAGAGAACAAAGTTTCTTCACGTGCAAATGATCATGCAGAATCGGAAGAATTTCTGGTGCATTTAGGCTTGAAGTACCCTCTATCTGTGGGTAGGTCGCTCGCCTGTCCTCGCCAAGCATTTTCCTCACACTAGTAACGTTTCCCTCCGTAACTGACGTTCGTGGCCTTCCCGGCCTCTCAGCATCCTCCACAGTTAAATTTCCCCTTTGGAATTCTCTATACTACCTGAATATCGTTGTGCGATGTGGACAAACATCACCTAGTGTAAGAGTCATTTCTTCGAAGCACTGGTCTATGTTTAAACCATGCATGAAGTTATAACGCAAAACTGCCCTTATCTCATTTCGTGACCACGATGTCGCAAGCACTTTACACTCTCACTGCTAATGAATAACTGAGCCCATCGACATGGTGCGGCGGCTACCATACACGTACGAACATGTCTCAACATACAGCAACAAGCAACATCCTACGATTCATTGTTGCGTCATATTGCAAAACTTTCCTAGTACCCTTTGTATATTAGATTAGTTTGCTGTTAAACAGTACGAAGTATGTGTTTACATATAGAAACTAAATATATTTTTTAGTATTTCTAATTTGAATTTTGAAATTAATTAATATATTTAATATAATTTCAGAAATTTATAAGGCATCCATTTACTAATAGACAGCAATCGTAAAGCGCGGAAGCATGTATACTTTTCTAGTATTTTATCAACCTACTAATTTATGTTTTATAAAATATATGTCTTATTCAAAGGGTTTATTGAAAAAAATGGAAGTATGATATTACGAAATCTTGTATATTATATTATATATTAACTAATTTGCAAAAAGTATTAGTGTTGCAAGTTGATCTTACATTTTGGTAGCGGACCGGACCAGCGACCGTTATCTTGACACGCTATTATCGGTTGACCTTCCATCATGTAATCGGTGTTACAATTGAATTGAACTACATCCCCAGCTTTGTAAGGGCCTGTTCCTTGGATATATCCATTTTCAGGAATACCGGGATTGTCACACTGAACTTCTAGAGAAAATACGTAAAATATATAAATATTAATAATTATGATAATTCTTGTTGATGAATAAAATATGACAGGCTGACAAAAAGCAATTGTGCTCTAATTTTTTTTGCCACATATAAACATAGAAAGATAACGAAATTTATATTTTGATATTCTAGGATTAATGCATTTAGCATCATTTTTCAAAATTGTAGCTTATTCTTTTTTAAGAAATGTGTACGCGTTTTAGAGCATTATATACGTTCGGGGACAATTTTATTTATTTCATTTGTTAATTACGACAATGACTTTAATATAATAATATTAGAAGTCGTTTGGAAAATTTTACCTAATTTAGAAGGATAAGATTTAAATATATGTATGATATACTTGTATAAATAACCTAGGTATATTGAAAGACTCTTCAGTCGTGTTAATCTTCAATTATCTTGCTATTGAAAAATTAGTATTTCAATAGAAAACATAAGGTGGAGTAAGAATTAAAGTTAAATGTAATTATGAGACATCTTATAATGAATTAGGAACAGTCTTAGCGAAAGACATACTACTACCTACGCACTAACACATACATACGCGGATAGTTTGACAAGTAGTGAGAATGACACATAGGTGGCGCTCTAATTGGTAAAACAAATGCACTGTAATTTAGGTTGGCTATTTATATTTTTACATTCCGATATTTAGATAAATCGGTTGATTAGTTTATTTTTGACAGCTGATTGAAAAAGAAGCAACACGTCGTTTTGTTAAAATGGAAGAAGCAGAGTATCGTGCGGTGATTAAATACTTCGTAATTGAGGGTATGAAAGCTACCGAAATAAAAGATGAGTTACGGGAAACATTAGGTGAATCTGCTCCATCATCCGCCACAATAAGTAGATGGGTAAATGAATTTAAATGTAGTAGAACAAGCTGTGTTGATGAAGCGCGCTAGGGAGCACCCAAAATCGTGACTTCTAAGGATATGATTATAAAAATCCATAATTTTATTACGCAAGATCGATGACTCAAAGTGAGAGAGATAGCAAATATGGTAAATATTTCAACAGAACGCGTACACCACATTTTAACGAAAGAATTGGGCCTTTCCAAGCTTTCGGTAAGATGGGTGCCGCGATTGCTTACGACTGGTCAAAAGTTCACTCGTTTGCGCATTTCCAATGAGTGTTTGGACCTTTATAAGCGGAATCCGGTTAATTTTTGTAGACGATTTGTTACTTACGATGAAACTTGGATACACTACAGTACACCCGAAACTAAACAACAGTCGAAACAATGGTTAGAACGCGGTTCTGCACGTCCAAAGAAAGCGAAAACCACTTTATCGGCAGACAAGGTGATGGCATCAATTTTTTGGGATTCAAAGGGCATTTTGCTCATTGATTACCTTCAGAAAGGAGCCAAAATAAACGGACAATATTATGCAGAACTTCTACAAAGTTAAATGTTGAGATTCGTGCTAAATGGCCAGGAATGTCAAAGAAAAAGATTCTGTTTCACCAAGACAACGCTCCCTCGCATACCAACACAGTTGCGATGTCCAAAATCCACGAGTTGCATTTCCAATTAGTACCGCATGCGATTTATTCGCCCCTTCTGACTTCCACCTTTTTCCAAAACTGAAAACGGCACTAGGTGGAAAGAAATTTTCGTCTAACGACGAGCTTATCATCTCCGTAAATGAGTATTTTGCAAGCGGAATCGCATTTTAGAGATGGCATAAGGGCATTGGAGCACCGTTGGAATAAATGTATTGCTCTTTTAGTAGAATATAATGAAAAATAAAAATTATTTTGTATTTAAAAAATTCATTTTTCTTTTCCATTCTCACTACTTGTCAAATTACCCTCGTATATGCATACTAATATTTAATGAGAACCGACTTCAATTCAAAATTAAATAAAAAAATAATATATAGTAATTATAAAATATCCTCAATATTAGCAATTATTGTAGGCATTTTTTTCGTTATTCCGAGCATTTTCTGTGTCATAACTTATATGTAGTTTCTACAAGTTGAATGAATATTAAAAAATTAAAAGAAATACAAAATCATCCAGTTGAAAGTGATGAGTAAATTATTAATCGATATAATGGATACGTATTAAATCTGTGTTGGATATATTAAATTATCTAAGCATTACTTGGTTACGTTGTAAATGAGGTTATATTACTATCAATTAATTCTTTCAATCCTGGTATTATTCTACTGAAACTATTCATGAATAAATTATTTCTTCTAATTTTTAGTCCTCATTGAAAGTACCATTAAAGCAAGTTGTGCTGTCTAATGGTCAGTATATTGGAAGAGTGTGAAGAGAGTTTAGATAGAGAGCTAATTTGATTCTTAAGTAACTTATATTAAGTCATCAAAACGGTTGGTAGAAGGAAAAAGACAGTCGAGAGATAATATTTCATTTCTTATCTTGATATAGGATTAAAATGGTAAAAAGAATTATGTTGACAAGTAAACATTTTTTCTTTTCATTGAATGGGTGGCTACAAATTTCCAAACTTATATGGCAAATGACAGTCAGAGCACTAACGAAAATTGAATGTCCCTTATTAGTATTTTGATATCGTCTCCAGTCATTGCAGAAAGTGAATTTCAATAGAAGTCCAGACATGTACCTACACATTTACCAATTTATGAAACAAAAATGGCGTATATTATATTCGTTGGCATTATAAACTATGTGGGGTCAGATTTTACTAAGCAATAAAAAGAGCTACTTTAACTAATTTCACAACTTTTTCATTTATTTATATTATGTTTACGATTACATAATAAATCCTTTTTTTCAGAACTTTTCAAGAATAAGTTAATACAGTAGTCGCCTAAAATAGTTTTTCTGTAATAGTTTGTATTTAACTTTCATAAAAAAATTTTGAATTTCTATTTCAAAAAGTCAGGATTCAAAGGAAATAAACTGTAGTGTACAATTGTTTAGTGTACAACCTAGTGTAACACAAAGGCGGATCAGTAATTAGTGACGTTATTTAGGAAAACACTTTTTGACAAAAATTTATTTTATTTTTCAACGAATTATTGGATGCGAATGCTGTTCAACATTAAATTTATAAATATTGGCAATTGAAACAGTCGAAGCGTCAACGGTATATTATCCTCAACAAAAAGCACTCTTTTCTAAGTGGAGCCTTTTGCACTGTATTGCATCGTATTGTTGATCTGAAAGGATACATACTACTCGCCTGTTATCGTTTTTGAAAATAATCGATATTCAGAATCGCAATGTAGCTCCAAAAAACAGTAGCTAGAACTTTGCCGAGTGTGCGGCTCTGCCTTCTGCAAAATACTTATGCCAGCGCCAGTCCATTATTTTGCTTGTTGCTTCATTTCAAGTGTATAATGATATATCGAGATCTATATACTACTACTTCGTGTAATTTTATTCAATGGTCATTTAGCACCTTGTCAAGTACTTTTTTTAATTATTTGTGGAGTACACACAGCTTTTGAACATCCATGCATCCATTTGACAAATAGGACGAAAAAGGGGAAAAATTTTGAAAAAATGAGAATATCTTCTAGATATTCTTCTTTGAAGCAAATTATATATGTATGTAGGCTTGAGAGAAGCAGAAAGAAAAATCAAAGCTGTAACAATATATAATGATTAAATTAGAATAGTGATTAAATAAAATATTAAGAAAAGAAATGCCAAAAAAGGAACCGCCTTACTAATTCATAGATAATTCAAAGATAACTGTCAATAGGTAATTTTGATGGAGTCTGTGGTTGATTAACTTAATCACTTAACCTAATCACTTTAAATCACTTTAAATATTAATTTTTGTATTCTGTATATGTATTTCGACAACTAAGTTGTCGAACACACAGTATGCGTTTTGGCATTCGACGGTACAAATCGTGTATGGAATTTGTTTCGTGCAGATTTTGCCGTAATTTCCAGGTGCGGCACCGTTTAATTATCTGCTGATGATGACAATTTAGATGTCGAAATATGTATACCGAATACGAAAATTATTGTCGAAAGGTGTTATATATCAAGCTTAAGTATCAATACCTTTCATTAAATATTGTAACTGTATGACTAAAAACAGAAACTTCGAGAAAACACATCGTAGCAGTTTATGCCTCCGAAGACTTTCGACAGACGTTTAACTCCGTTTATAATTATGGATGACATAAATTTAAGAGGTAGTAAAGTAATACCCGATATTAAACAAAGAATCAATGAAATATTGAACGCCAATGGAAAGATGCTAATCACCCTTGTCAGTGAAAATTAAATGAGAATAAAGACCACAATACATAACATAAAAATACCTACGAAAACACTACAAGGCAAAGATTAACGATCAATTACATATTATCAGATAAAGAGATACACCTATCACAAATACTCGATGAAAGAAGTCTAGTCTCAACAGATCTAGAAAGCGAACATTTCCTTACAATAAGTAGAATGAGAAGAAAAAAACTAAACACCCGCCAAACAAGTATTTTGAAATATGCCAGTCGAGTACCGCACGCATTAATACAACGCAATTTGATGAACCAGTTTGAAATTCGTTTAACGATAAAATGAATTCACTATAGTACTTTCGCAAGAAAGAGAGCGTAAAGCTCAAACAATCAGCTCATTAAAGGCAAAATCGAATTTGCTTCAAAAGAAAATAATATTCTGTATCTGGTGGGAAACTTCTATTACTACAGGAAGTTATCCATATCGATACCTTTCTCGTTATTGTTAAAAATTGAAAAAGATATTGCTAATAAGCAACGGATTGCTCTTCAGTACAATAGTTTTGATCGCAAGTTCTTGATGAGTCAAAGAAAGTTGTCTGGGAACTACTACTAAAGTGTAAAATGCTTTCAGATTTTTATTTTTACAATCAATCAACGTTTCGGAACCGGGAGGCGTTAAAGTAGCCTTAAGTGAGTACTTTTAATCAAAATTTTTTGCCCAAAAACACGAGAACATGGGTTACTAATATGTTTAGTAAAGACGGCCCAACTTTACATATACCTTATCAAAAAATAATTTAATTTTATACTCATACAGAAGTTAATCTGGGTAGTCTATTTCCTGTACTTTATAATTAATTGTAGTTTATATAATTTTGTTTAATCTCTACTTATCTCCACGAATGTTTCTAATTATTACTACTATTTGCCGTAATTCTGTATAAAATAGTTTCTTTTTTATTTCCATATGCTTTAGATGTTATATAATCAAAATTTACTGCTTTAACGTACCTACGCATGTAGGATATGGTGTAGCCCATTCACCTGTAGTGAGACAAACTGTCTCGTGGGGTCCGCGAATTCCAAAGCCGGGATCGCAACTGAACTGCGCCCGGCCTCCAACCTCTCTTGAGACTATAGTGGCTCGTAAATGAGGAGGCATAATGCCTCCTACCTCGCCGCATTCTATACCTACATGCCATAATATATAGATTTAAGGTACTCTACTGTATTTCCAAAATATTTGTTTAAAATATTTAGAATTTGAACGAACTAATACTAAATCTTTTAAATTAAGATACAATTACAACTATTTCATTAACGCAAACTAAAGATAATATTCAAAACTAATATTTTAGTACATGTAATAACAAGTAATGTATTAATTAAACGAAAAATTATACTATCCTAAACATGAACGAAAATATTAGTATTCGAAGAATTATTTTTTTTCTGTAATTAAGTTCTTGCAAAAATGACTGCAAAAACCATACTACTTTTCGAAATTTAGCCTAGAATTGATCTAGACAACTTCACCTATCCATGAAGAGTATTTTACAATGGAGAGTAAACAATTAATAGAATTTTAAAATCTGCCATATACTAAATTCATGTTGTTTAGAATAGTGGAGTTTTTTTTTAATAAAATTTTAATAAAATTCTTGAAAGAAATAGATAATTCTTCGGAAAACTAATTATAAAATATTTTTGATCTTCTTTAAATATGAAATAATTAATACTATTATATCAACTCACTTTCACAAACAGGAAATGGTGCACTCCAATTGCCGGAAGGCAAACATATTATGTCTTGAGCGCCAATCAAAGCATTACCGTTAACGCAGGTAAATTTCAGTTGAGTATTCATTTTTGTATTTTGCGTATTGACTGTTAGTCCTCTTCTTTGGGGAACCACAGGACAATGTATGGCTGAAACAAGATTGATATTACTTTGTTTGATATTAATAATTTTAAGTGCGTATCCTATAGTATATATATTAAATTAAGAAACTAATTATATTAACTACTGTATATTTGGTAGAAGCCTTACAGATATCGTAAATGTGATCAGAACTTCTATTTCAGTGTCCAATTTATTTGATGTCAATTTTGTTTACAAGCAAGCTTAAATTTGTTTAATTTCAATTACTTTGGTATTTTTCGTCCATCCAACACTGGAAAACTCTAAATAGAAATTATGGAGAAACAGCAGAACTGAAGAAGTTATAATGGAAGGTAGAAATTCAATTTGTAGTATTTAGATCTGCTGTCACTCAAAGCGTTTTTCCCTGAAGTGAAGTTTGAAATTCGCAACAGAAAAAGTTAGCTAGAACTAAATTTGGTGAGTACGTGAGGTGCACGATCGAATGAATATATGAAGCAAAATAACTCCGAGCAATAGAAACCAGTCCAGCGGTTGGAAGAATTCAAGCCTTTGTGTTTTAATTCGTTGTAATAAGCGATCCATAACATTTTAAAAGTACTTAGCATTAACTGCTCCAAAAAAAAAATCCTACTGCATTTACACGTCGCTTTTTTATCTTCTAATTAGAAGTGTATTTTCATTTGCTCAATTCTCATAAACACTCGTGTAAACTTTCAACGCTAATATTTAGCTCTGCTATCATTTTGCATATCATTTGGCGGTCAAAGACAAGAAGATCCGCGTACGCACCACATTTTCGTTACGAGTGCTCATCGTTGGTCTGTTCGGTTTCTTCTAAGATCGTACAATTTTTGGAAAATGTGAAAACAATTTATAAAGCTGTGTACGACTCATAGAATCTTGGACATACGCTTGGTTTGTCAACTCCTTTTTTTTAGAATTGTTTATTTCCACTTTATTCCACTTTGTAATCATGACAGCATAAGAAAGATTGCAAAGTTTGTGCAATCACTTTTCGCAAACATATACTACACCTTTCCAATGAAAGAAGTGACAGATGAAAAAAATAGTGCTACTTCTTTTTGCACAGACTGTGTATGTAGGTATATTGTTATGGAAAAGTATTAGGCAGAGTGGTGTAAAATACGCGATTACCATTTTCTCTACTAACAAAGCGATACTAAATATACTAAATTCCAAATTAACTAAATTTGCATGAGACTGCACAGAACTTTGTAAACACACAAGTAGTATCAGTTTGACGGAATCAGGCACAAATCCTGCCGAGTTAAGGTAAATACAAGGCTTTCCAATAGGGATGATATGATTTTGAAGTGACATTTCGGTCATTTGTAATATGTCATGATCTGTCATTTGTTTCTCATTGTATTCAGTAGTGTTTACAATTTCATCATGGAGAGATGTACGCAAGAACAACGTTTACAAATTATTCAGTTTTATTATCAAAATAATCGTTCTCCAATTGCAACTTCTCGTCCGCTTTTGCCATTTTATGGTCGTAATAATCGTCCAAGTGTGCTCGCTATTCGTCGAATTGTTAAAAATTTTGAGGTTACATTTTCATTACATAATTTTCAAGTGCCAATAAGACAAAGAACCGCTCGAAGTAATGCAAATATTGCTGCCGTTCAGGCAACAGTTACTGAAGACCGTAATTTGTCGGTTCCAAGACGTTCTCAACAATTGCGACTGTCTTAAACCACAACCTGGCGGATTTTGAGAAAGGATTTGGGTTTGTATCCCTATAAAATTGTTCTCACTCAAGAACTGAAGCCATTGGACCACCGTAATCGTCGTGAATTTGCTGATTTTACCTTGGAACAACTTGAAAATGGCAACGATTTTTTTAAGAAAATCATCTTCTCTGATGAGGCTCACTTTCATCTGGATGGTGTGGTAAATAAACAAAACTATCGATTCTGGTGCGAAGAAAATCCACAAATTATTTATGAAAAATCATTACATTCACCTAAATGGACACTTTGGTGTGGTTTTTGGTATGGTGGAATCATCGGTTCGTACTTCTTTCAAAATGAAGCTGGTAACGCCGCTACTGTCAATGGAGAGCGGTATAGATTGATGATAACCAACTTTTTATGGCCGACATTGGAAGAAGTTGATCTTGACAACATTTGATTCCAACAAGACGGGACCACGTGCCACACAGCAAATGCGACAATAAAATTATTGCGAGAAAAGTTTGGAGATTCGATTATTTCAAGAAATTGTGATATTGAATGGCCTCCAAGAAGTTGTGATTTAACATCATTAGACTATTTCTTGTGGGGTTATTTGAAGTCATTGGTCTATCGAAATAAACCAGACTCTCTTCAAGCTTTACAAGTCAATATTCAAGACATACGACTAGATTTAGTGGAAAAAGTGCTCGAAAATTGGGTTCATCGAATTCGTTCCTGCAGAAAAAGTCGTGGAGGCCATTTGAATGACCTTTTATTTAGAACTTAACTGTATCGATTGTACTTCATATTAAGTAATTGAATTTTCTTAACAATAAGTGTGTTTTTTTTTAAAGAAATCATATCACTCTTATTGGAAAACCTTGTATTAAGAAGAGAAACCCTTTTACATGTGAGAATAATTTAAGGTAATATTGTGACAATTTATACAAAGCGGTATTTGTGATACACGTATTAACAGGATAACTGTCGTTTACAAGGTAACTGAAAAACTTTGGAATACAGAGAATAAAAATATAGTCCACTAAATGGTTATATTCTAACTGTATTAAATAGTTATCCCGTTCTGTTAAAGTGATATTAAATTAATTTTTGATTGGATTAATGTTGACAAGTAATAATTTATTAAATATTTAGAAAAATAATTTTTTAATTTAAAATAGTAGCAATAAGTTTATATGATTCACATATACATATATCTATAATAGAATTTTCGTATATATGTACCTTTCACAATTATTTCAACAGAATGTGTATGTCTAGCTGGCGTTTCGCATGTAAAAATACCAGTATCGTCTTTTGATGCATGGTATATAGATAATCTGTATTCCAGTTGAGAATCTCTTCCAGGATCTGTAGTCCAGCCTTCTGGATACTTTCTACAAAACAATTATTTAAATTTACGTAATTTAAGTTCATGACTACCCCTTGACTTGCCTGTAATCGTGGCTGACATTCCATCTAGGATTTCCAAATCGTTTCATCCACAAGCATTCCATGTGCAACACAGTTCCAGGATAGACGATTAACTTGCCATCGTTTGATTGAGCAATTGGTCCCATTTGATGTCTAAATAGAATCGTTGGTGGTTTTTCCATTGAGTAATCGTTCTCTTGATTCAATCCGAAACAAGATGGTTTTGGACCATCCCATTCTCCACCCATACATCGTCTTTTATTTGGCCCTATGATATAAAAGTGAAGGAAGGCAATTGCGTAGTACAGGTTATTGCTCATACCTATCATAGAATACTTTCCTATGTCAGTACATCGACTGATTAAAATTGCACCTGAAGGAAATTCAACTAGTTCTTCTCTAATTTCTTGATCATTGTAGAATGAAATTACATTAGGTTCTTGATTTCTAAATATACAAGTACTATTACTGACCGCTTTGGCAGTTAATAAATCTTCAATATCTAAAACATACATTAAAACGAATATGAAATATTAGTACAAAAGAGTTAACTCTTTCAGGCTTGGTGGTCAGTTATCTAACCACCTATTTAAGAGTTCTCAAAACCACTTTTTATGCCGTCTTATGCCAATTTGGTATACAATTATTTTTTTAAAAGTCATCGTTGGTCGATTAACGCGAAACTGATACTCTATGGAGCACTGGGTAGATTAACAGACTTAATTGAAAATGTGGTAATGTGTTGTTTTTCAACTGGACTTTCCCGAATGCAAAATAAAAAATGCTCAGAGTGTTTATTATTTAACGGTGGTATAGTGTCTGTTTAATTATTTTATAACAAAAGTATTATAATATATTATATAATCTACGAGAAATAAGGTAAGTAGAACGGTGGTTAGATTACTTAACCACTGTGACTATAGTAGGTTTCACATAATATACATATTTATGTTGCATTATAAGGATGCCGCGTGTACTTAATGAACGTGATATATGTAGAAGATATTTTGTTGGAAAATATACGTTCTGATTGCAAAAGTGTGTGCAGTCTTGAATCGGATGAAGGAAAAAATTATGAGATGCAAACGGACCCGATAGTGCACGGTGACATATCTTCTGGGCTTTAGATAAATCTTGAAGATGAATTTGACTCGAACGATGACATAACCATTTTAATTTTGCCTGACACTACTGGTAGTGCTACGACGAGTGCTCTATCTACTAAAATTATTATGAGGGAACCAAAATGGAAGAAAATTTTCAGAATGCCGGAAAAATACACTGGAGGTGGGGGTATACCAAATGATATAATAGAGTTAGAGGATATCACACCTACGCCTATTGTTTAGATTTCGATATATATACTGGCAAGGATAGTGCCAAAGTAGAAACTGATCTCGGCGGCAAAGTCGTTCGACAATTTTGCATGGATTTGAAACAGAAAAGTCTTTATTGATTATTATTTCAATAGCTATGAGTTGCAAGAAGACTTGTACAAAGATAACATATTCGCTTGTGGTACCGTAAACTCCAATCGTAAATATTTACCTAAACTAAAAGATGACAAAGTTCTAAAAAAGGGAGAAATAAAAATATCGCCTTTCTGAAGTGGAAAGACAAAAGATCAGTTTTCATGCTTACAAAGTATATAGATCCGAGAAAGACTAGTATTGTTAATCGCAGGGAACACAATGGAGCCAAAAAATGAAATAGCTTGTCCTAGAGCTGTGACAAAATACAATAGTTCTATGAACTATGTGGGCAAATTCGACCAATTAAAAAGCACTTATGCTATAGACCGAAAATCACGAAAATGAATATTCGAATATTTTTTCACTTTTTAGACTGTGCTGTCACAAACTCCTACATTGTGTATATGAAACTCCAGAAAAACATAATCCAGAAATGGATCAGCTCAGCGACAAAAATTTTCGAAGAAGTGTTTACTAAGGGATCCTGGCACTAGCTTAGGCGAAGAACTGTCAATTATGCTCTAAACGCCCCCACAATAGCTATGCATCTTCTCCTGTATAAATAAAGCGGCATAAACCAGCAATACCAACAGAATTACGTTTGGAAGGCAGCATGGAGCAGCCAGAACGAACCACTTTTCGAAGATGTGCAAAATGCAGCACTAAGAAAAGTCCGGTGCGTACTATGTGGCAATGCGGAACCTGTAAAGTCCCTCTTTGTATGCGAAAAGATAAAACGCGTTTTTCAGATTTTCATAGAAAATAAATTTGTTTATATATTATACTAAACTTTCCTCAATGATTTATTATGCAAACAACCATGGTGGTTAATATATTAACCACCCTAATTTATAAAAGCTCAAACGGTTTTTTCTTTTTTACATGAAGTTATTTATAAGAAAGCGTGGCTGAAAGAGTTAAACAGTAAATATTAAAAGGAAACATTAATATGGAAAAACATTTTTCTAAATTAAAAAGTTTATCTTATACAAAATATAAGTACAAAAATACTAGAGAGAAATCAATTTAATAAATGCTATAGTAAATGTTGGTTCTACTGTATTTGAGAATACTTATATAATAAGTTGAATACTGAAAGTCGGATAAATACCTTGCAGTATTCAAATATTCCATTTCAATTTTGTTTTTGTTGAAAATTATCATGTATTAGTCATTGATTATAATTTTTTAAATCATTAGTAGATAATACACAATCAACACAAAAATTATGTAACAAAGCAAAAGAAAATTTAATACTAATTTGTATTTGTTTCAGTAACTGAGAATGTATAGTTGATGTTTATACTCGATGTAATATTCAAGTAATTGCTTGTTAACTAACCGTTTCTTTTGCTTCTATTTTTAAATATTATTTAATTAAATATGTTTTAATTAAAAGTAGCACAAGATGTTATTCTAAAGTATAGAAAACTAAATCGTCTTCTTTTACTTTAAATTTCATGCCTAATTCAAAGATCTCTTTGATGTTGCTATTTTATAATTTTTAGATGTTATTAGGAAATTCTCTGACTTTGGCATTGGAAAAAATTTGAATCAATGCGTTGATGTTCTGTTTCAACTCCCAATAAATTTACGGTCGTAACTCATAAATTTGTGTTTCTGCTGTGAAGTATCTACATATAAATTTTATAGTCAGCAAAGCTTTCAAGCATATAGAATTGAATACATCTTCTTTAGCTTGGCTCTTTATAGGTTAAAATTGCAAACAAGCGCATAAAGTTTGTTCTTAAATATAGTTTATTTAACAAGAGTTTGGCGATACCTTCTGATTTTCTATTTTCGGAATCTGTAAATAAATTCTCCCTGTCTCAAAATGCTCGCATAATAATATTTTGGTCTAAGAAATCTTCTGTTCGTCCTTAGACTTCTCTGTAAATTTGTTCACTATCTAACATTTTGCCTTTTGAGAGATAGTGAACTTTGGTACGAAAAGTCACCGCACACCTCTTTCACTGTATCTTAGAAATAAGAGGAGCTTTTGATTTTAACCTAAAGTTATTCTTCAACATCAGACGACATTTTATAATTATGTACCATTGCGTCACTTAAAAAGAAAGTTAAAAAATGATCTAATTTTTAGAAAATATTTAGTTCCAGTTAAGACTTGTTCTAGTAGAGTGCATGTGTCTGTTAATATAGCGATAACAAAACTAAATTTAAGATATATCGTTATTCTAAAGTCGTCAGTGCTGTTTGACAAAGTGGGGATGTAGTCCATATATAATAACCTGAAGAATAACGATTTATATCGTTATATTTCGAATTATTTTTTCGGGTTAATTGATGGCTTGGTTCTGAAAGGTGTCTTTTTCATTAGGTTCTTGTTACCGTATCGGTTTAAAACTGTCTTTCATTATCGTGTGCCACTTTGATGATTATCAATTTGAAAGAAGAAATAATTTCGACAATTTTTCATATACTTAGATATAGAGCAATGTTTTGATATATTTTTTATGCTCGTAATTAAAGAATGAATGAACAGAAATCGGTTTTAGTTTAATTTTCTCGACCATTCTATTCGAATTCTGGATTGTCACTTTTTGGTTATCGCTGTCACAGTATTATCAATGAAACCGAATAGATTGGAAACAGTTGGCAATATATACAAAAATCAAAATTTTGAAAATTTTATTAACAAAATGAACAATATACGAGTTTTCCTTAGCTTTTCTGTACTATAAAAAAAGAAAATACTTCCATTTCAGACATCAACTAATAGGCTTGTAATATTTTACAACAGGTACTAATAATATTTGACTTCTTAATATGAAGATAATGGTAAACAGTATATTTTTATTCTAGAAGTTTCTAAAAATTTCCTAAATTTAATATGTTCCCATTCTAACTGATTTGCTGGTCTACTTTGGATTTTTTTAGCTGGACGCTAAGCGTAAACGATAGCGAATTCAGCCCTAAATTTAGCAAAAGCTAAGGCATGATCTGAAAAACTTTTGATGCCGAATAATAACGGTTGATGTAATCTGGGTACACTATTATACACCCTAAATGAAGCAAAACTCGAAATAATTTATTATGGCTATTGTCTTTTGTGACTGTAGTGGGATTTTTCTTATAGATTATCTTCGAAAAGGTAAAACGATAACAGGTAAGTACTATACATTCCTTTTAAATTACCTGCACCATTACAACGCAAAAGACTCCATTAAAAAAAACAATTCTTTTTATACAAGATAATACACATGTTCACTCTTTGACTTTACAATGGCAAAAATTCATGAATTACATTTGGAATCACTCCGCATTTAGTTTATTCGCCCGATTTGTCTTCCTTAGAGATTTTATTCTCCTCAACATGAAAACTTGTCTCGGTGGCAAGAGATCTAGGTCGAATGAGGAGGTAATTACTGTACTTGTATATATAGATACGGCATATTTCGAACAGTTTTATAAAACGTATTTTGTTGCCAAAAATATGTGCTCTCTTATCTAAACTCACAACTGATCCGCCCTCGTAATTATACTCTTGCACCAAATAATACGCTTATATATGAAACTTGATTTTTTTTCAATTATTATACTATTTCAGTGTATTTTCGAATTTGGAAAATATTCATTTACTTTACTCACCGATTTAATCCATAACAATTATCGACTCTTTATAATTTTTAAAAAAGATTGCACTCTAAATAGACGACATTATTGATGGTACATGTAAATGTCCTTACCGCAGTTTAAAGATCTTCCAATCCAATTACCATCTTCACATATAATCTTCCAAGTAGTTTTCTCACCCATAATACTCTCTATACAATTGAAAGTCACTTCCGTACCGTCTGGAAAGTGTTGCTCATTATTCACTAGCGGCTCGCCATTTCTATACACCAATGAACCTTGGACTCTAAAAACCAAATCTCGCAAATTGCTTTAATGAATGAATTATTCTAATACGAACTTAGCCGGAGGTCCGCAAGATTTTACCGATGTACTGTATTCTAATTGGGTAATGTCACCGCCTCTTATAATATCTCTTCCTCCTAAATAATGGGGAGAATCAAATATTTTACTGATGTTTATGGAAAAGTCAATATGCGCTTTACAAGTAGGATTATGTGGAAAAAGTTCACCCAGAACGCATTCTATTTGGGTATTTGTGGATTTTAAGAAACCCTCATTACATTGAAAGTTTACATTGGAACCATTTGCAATAGTTAAACCTGCACGATATCCAGAGAGATATTGACCGTTTTGTATGTGAGGTAATAAACATGGTGCTAAAAGAAAAATATAATGTTTCTTAATAAATCTATTGATAAAGGAATAAAGCAATGCGACTTTCTAATTGAAAGATATAGAATTTATAATTGATTTTAACGATGATTGGTTTCATGATTTCGGTGTTTTCTTTGTGTATATTGTAACTTAATTCAAAAAAGTACTTAGATTTTTACTCGCCTCAAAAGCAATATTAAATAATATTAGTTCAGAATTAGATAATGTGAAGAGTGTTTAGTTTCTACCAAATTCGTGCTTTCCTGTATATATAATGGGCGTAAGAAAACATGAATTCATGCATTAAGTGGCCCCTCCTTCTTCACAATCACATTTACTTGGTCTACTTCTTCATATTAATCATTGATCTGCCGATAGCTTCGCGTAATTTTTTACATTGAGAGAACATGGTGTAATCTGTTCATTGACAGAGTTCAGCTAGACGGAATTCATTTCTGCATTGTTGTCTTCAATAATGATACTGATGTTCTTAGGAAAATGTAGATTCAAATTTTGATTATCAATTGTTAATTGTGTACGGGATTCTTTATTCGTGGTTAATTATAACCAATCGATGATATTTAAAATCTGTAATTAAGCTGTAATCTGTTGCTACATCCAGATCTTGAATGTGCTTAAATTTAAATCGATTGGTATGTTAATCTATAGAGTAGATTATTTCTTCTATAAGTTTCGACAATTTTGAAGACTATTTCTCTTAAAAACATTCTGTTTTATGTTCGAACAATAAACAAAGTTTGCGATTTTTGTCACCTGGGGAGGTTTTGCCTGGGGTCTTTTAGAAGCCTCATGATTCTCCAATTAAAAAGCACGCCGTTCTCTTTTATGGTAATATGGCCGTTTCTTAATAAAAATTCACGTTATTAAGTACTCTCACTTAACTTCCTGCACAGCTATACACTAGAAGAGTTTTTTCATTGTTTTGAAAAAGAAGCAAATCATCATACATTCTGACTTGTACAGATCTATAACTGATGCCCATAATAATCACTATACATGTTAACGTCACTCGACCGTCTTCTCTGATCAAAGCATCTTCATTATCGATATATTGGTAATGTCAATGGGCTTTCACCCATTCTCCCCTCGTTAAAACGTCCTAACCACTTCTACTTAGACCTTTTGTTAATGTATAGTGTGTATGTTGTATACTGTGCCAACTTCCGGCAATCAATTTGCGCAGGTTTAACTCTCTTTGCCCACAGAAAATGCACTGCGGCACGCTGTTCCTGAATGGTGCAATCAATGAATGAAGTGGCCATACTTTTATCCTTGTTACTCTCTGTCGTGAGACTGAATGTGTGCATATGCAGTTTCTTATCACGATTCTCTAATTAGTCCTGCAAAATTATAAAATTGTCTGTTTTCTGACTCACCCTCGTATTTACTCAAATATTTTTCAAAATACTAGTATATGGCCTGATGGTTATATTTTTTATATATATAATTTGTAATATAAACTATTAAATTGTAATAAAATTTTAATAGTTTATGTATTTGGTTTGAAAAGCAAAAACAAGTTGAAAAGTATCTATGTATGTATGTATGTTATATGTAAGTACTCGAATAAGTATGTATGTAGTACTTATACATTTGGGATCTGTAAACGAAAACGAATCCACTGACTGTTTACATTTTTATTCCTATCCCGCCTTAACTTGAAGTTCTACTGTCAAATACTTGACTTTCATATTGATAATAAAATTTTCATAGACTTTATAATTAATAAAAGTTACATAATGCAAATAATATGAAATTCGGTTTATATTTTTACATTACAGAACGGTTTTTAAAAATAATTTATTAAACAATATTTAATATTGGATAAGAAAGCTGTAGCTATGTAAGTTGAGATTATACAATATTCTTTCAATTATTTTCAGTAGTATAAATTACTGCTCGAACGTTTTTATTCTGCTTTTCAAAAATGGAATAAGATCGCGTTTTCAATCATCGTGAAAACCAAAAATATCTAATACTTAAAAGCCAAGATCAATTAAGGTATATTAGTTTGCATTCTAATATTAGTAATCAAGCGTTCAGATATGTTATGCAGGACTAGAAGTAGCTTTTGGTACATGTTTTAAAGGAATGACCTTCAGAAAGTAATTCGTTGTTTTCACCTGGTGTGCAATCTGGTAATGTTGTCACTGTCCACTCGCCATGCCAACATTTTAGATTAGTGGAACCTTGAATGTTATAGCCGGGATTACAAGTGAACATTACAATTTCACCGTTAGAAATATCGATTGTGTCATTGAGGGGTTGATTTACATCTGCCGTTAAAACGTTAGACGTTTGATCCGATGAAACTAATTTAAAAACTCCATTGGTAATAGTCGGAATATGACATGGCACTGAAAAGTTCATTTCACGCTAAAATACCGAATTCAAAAAATTTTAGCTAATTTCTTAAATACTAATATATTGGAAATAAGAAAGTAATCATGATTACTCTCTACACATACGTATATTGTTATTTTATTATTTTTTGGTTTTATAATACATTCTGTTATTCATAATTTGCAGTTTTTAGAATACAATTTATAGATTTTAATCATATTTTTTTTTAAACCACAATTTATTATTAGTTCCACGAAACAATTATTTATAGAGAACAAACATTCTAGTAATTTAATATAAATGACTTCGTCTAATAATAAGATCAAACGAAGTATTGAAAAGTTTTCAATAAATATAATAAACTTTTAATATAATCAGCTCAAAAGTATCTAAAACTAAAACGCTGAGAATAGAAACTCAGAAAGTATTTTATTTTAATGTACACTATCACTCATAAGTATTTGGTCACTCGCATTTAACCCGCAGTTTGTAACAAAAATCCGAATTGAAATACTAATATCTTTTTATTATTTACGTATATGAAAAATATATATTTTTACATCTAAAATAAATGATCCTATAATATATTTATCTAAATTTTATACTCGTCCATATGCCCTCGTTTATTTTTACTCACTGCAGCACACAATCGAGGCATCGTTTCGATTAATTTTCGTCATGTCTCTGGTTTTATTTTACCCGATGCCTCTTCCACATATTAACAGCAGATATGGGGGCCGATTTTCTCACCTCTCGGTCAAGTTCTTTCCACAGCAACTCGATGGGATTTAAATCGGGACTCTGGGCAAGCCACGCCATAACTTTTATGGTTCCCTCGTTCTCCAATTTCGGTGTGTTTCGGATAATTATCTTGTTGGAAGATAAAATTCTGACCCGAAATTTTAATTCCAGAGGGGATTGCGTTTTCCTCTAATATGCGCTTATACTGTTCTTTTTTTAGTATACTTTCGATTTTAACGAGATCGCCCACATTTGATCCAGAAAAACAACACCATATCTCAACCGTGTTTAACAGTATGGACCATACATTCTCCTAGGGCACGCTCACTCAGAGACCTCCTCACGAAAACACGTCTTCGTGAACCGAAAATCTCGAATTTGGATCATGGGTACACAATATTTTATTCCAGTCTTCTATGGTTAAATATTGGTGATCGCGTGCCCACTTTAAACGTTTCTGCTTGTTTTGCTTGGGTAGAAGTGGCTTCCGCATTGCAATTCGTCCATGAAGACCGGTTTCTTTTAATCGCCGTTTAACTATGTAAACACTTATGGGTTTTCGACGAACAGCATTCATTTCTGCTGTGATTTTTGGGGCTGTTTTCGTCTATTTTTGTTGCTTGTTACCACCATTGCAAGGTCTTCTGCTGAAGTTGTTGCCCTTGATCTGCCTTTTCGAGTTCTGTTCAACACACTTCCACATTCAATTCTTTCCGTTTAGGCATTTCTAATCGATTGAACTTCTTCGAAACACACGATGTTGTCATTGTGAGCACCTCACAAAAACTAACTGCAATTTTGTCAAAATATCCAAGTATAAATACTTAATAGTTTACAATAACACCCTACCTCAAAATAAAATCATAACAATCGAAAATTTCCAAGAATTAAGAGATCTAATCCCTTAAGTGCAATTATTCTACTTGGAGTTTTATTAGGGTATTATCGTTCATTGTGAATAATAGGGTAATCGCATAATTATTTTTGAATAAGTTTTTATAGATTTTAATGTTTACTATGAAACTATTTCTTACTACAGAAATACATTTTATAATTACTTTTCTATAGAAACTGTAACGAAACATGGGTGACCAAATACTTATGGGCGATAGTGTATATTTATATATACCTATTACAATAACAAGATATTCAAAACGACCGCATTCCTCTTTAAAGTTGTTCATTTACCACAAGCTCCTTAGAACTTATAGTTGAGAGGTTTCAAAACCTAGTTGATAGTCAGTCGCGCCTAATAAACTTCTATACATTGTCTCCAAATTTTAAATCCGCTTTGAGTTTTAACATTATTCGTCTAGAAAAAATAGATATTGCGTCAAGATGAGTACATGGTTCAATGTTTATTTCTTCTACGCAAATTTGTTCAGAGCTTTTTTTAAATTTTACTCGGGTACATTTTAATACTTCTCTTTATTCCTTTTTCATAAAACTGAAGCTTTGCGATATCATCCATGATATGCCTTACCTAGCATAATAGATGGTCGATAGTGACCTGTTTCTTCTCTGGAACCAATATCTTGAGTTTTTATTGTATCAATAAAATTATGGCTTTTGTTTTATAGTGAAAATTTTCTCTTTCGCGAATAGCATTTAACTATCCTCACTGGGCCAAACAAATAATTGCTTTAAATGAGTATTTTAGTTCAGGATTTGAAGACTGAAGAAATTCAATCATGGTAAATCAGCATCTCAACTGGAAGTTCATTTCATTTATGGATTAAAGTTTTCTTTATATTATCCTATTAAAGTTTCTGATTGCTGTTTGAAGTGCTCGTAGGCGGCTTATACATGCACGATGCTTTACGTCACTGGCTTTTTAAAATTTTTTATTTCGCTTAAGAAATTCTAATATTATATTCATAAATTCCAATAATTTTAAATGTTTCATTATCAAATATTTTAATTATATAACACTATAATTGCTATAAGATCTTCCTTATCTGCCACGGCGTGACACACATTAAGTACTAAATATTATAAGAGACGCATTCAAATTATACACATTCTTTATAGAATTGCCTATTTAGAAAATAAATTTAAAGTAAAAAATATAGATTTGGATCAATTATCAAGTACGTTAAGAGTTGAAAAACGAGTATCAGAGACCTAAGAGAGAAATATGTCGACTCATTTAGAAGTGTAACGAAGTGAATAAAATGCCATATAAATTGAATATATGTATGTAATCGGACACAAATGGAATTTATATTAGATTATCGACACAACGAAGATTCTTCTTTATCATCGATCTCTAGAAATCTTAACTATAATAAAATAGAAAATATCTGTGCGTCCTATTACTGTAACAATGCATTTTAATGTAATTTTTTTTAATCGCATTCTTTAGCATTCTAACCCTTGGTAATAATCTATTTCTATAGCTTTTAATCTAATTTCTTATGATTACTTAAAGCTAAAAGAACTATGAGTTATACTGAAACAGTTTCAGTTTAGCAGAACAGTTCTGAGGATGTCCCTTTCGAGAATAGGCAAAACGTCAGCAAGTGAAGCAAGAACGCGGTTTTAGCCCGGAAACCAAGAAGAAGCTAATTTCAGATTGGTTTACTATTGCGTTAAAGCAATTATCGCAGCAGAGTATAAAAGTGCGCTTCAACACGTTACTTGTAAGTATTCAGAAGTTAATCTCTGCGATTAGTAGTGAAGTTTTACAATTTTATCTGAAATATCATCTGAAATGAAAATACATCACGCTCCATTAGAAATAGGGATTTGGAGCGATATACGTCAAATAAAAGGAAGAACACAGCAAAGGGTTACTGAACTGTTTAGAATGAGTCAAAGCGTAATTTTTAGACTTTAGAAAGTGGATGTACCCGACGAAGGTAAGGGCAAAGCCAACCAATATTAACAACAGTAAGAGGCGAACGATACATATCGCAATTAGCACGTAGAAATCACGGTCTAAATATAACCCAGATTCGAAGAGAGTTTGCTGCTGCCAGTGGAAATCTACTATCAAACAAACAATAAGAAATCGTTTTCCTACGTATACCTTATATGTTTAAAGATCGTTGGTTTCTATTACTTTAATTATTACTAAAAATCTTGAAGAATGTGAATAGATGGGCATATCAATTGGAGCCATAGTGAATGGTGGCGAGTATTATTCAGTGGTGAACTAGATTTACGTCTCAACCAAATAATGGGAGTATTTTGATATGGCGTGAACCTGCTGTACGTAATAACCCACAATTTGTTCAGGAAGATCATAATGGTATGGTCTGAGGTAAGTACTGGAGGGACCACTGACTATGATTTCATACTAACGGAGCTCATTATTCTTTCATATGCAACAGAAGTGGGACAATAATTCATTTTTATAGACAATAATGTCCGTCCCCATCTACAATTTGTTTTCTCCCAAGATCACATTAAAATTTGCTCAAACAAGTTAAAACACAATGTGTTCAGATATTTGTTCATAAATATACCAAAAAATTATGTTAAATGAACTTTTTTCTGTTTATTATTTTATGAAATATTCGTTAATTGTTTTGAACAATGTATATAAGTTTGCAAATAATAAATAAAAAATTTTTTATGAAGTCAAATTTTGAACATTTTATTGACATGGCGAAAGCGTATCATTTATGTTTTAAAATATCGATATGTTCAATTAGAAATTTCATAGAGATATTTAAGTGATTCTCTGTTCATTTTATTTGCAGCGTAATTTTAAAGATGGAAAAAGTACTGTAATTCGCGCATACATATCAAAAGACTCATTTGGTTCATATTTAGAAATGTGTACTAACCTCTCGCAGTACGTTGCATTACAGTAATGTTAATATGAGTATTTGTGGATCAATCATACAAAGTATATTTACGAAAGTAGCCAGTTCTCTAATACTTATCATCTTTCACGGCAACCTAAATTTAAATAAAAAGTCTAATCACTAAATCGTTAGAAAGTGTTTAGGCTTTAATGTCAAATAATAATGGAAAGGGTTGAAAACAATTTTCGCTGAAAAATTGCAAGTAAATATTGCAATACTTATATTTGTGATTTTATGGGATTAATATTGCAGATAACATCATCAACAGTATTTATCATTTCCCTCCATAGTTTAAATTTATTTATTTACAACTAAGTCAGTAGCAAATATTAAAAAATTAACTCAAGTCACTGTAAATTAGATCGAGAAAAAACTGTTTTGATGGTTTTGCTTTACCATGTAATATCGTTAAATAGAACTTTGCTTGTGACAACACTTAATAATTGTAGATATTGTATAAATTTGAAATACTATCATCGATAGTGTTTATTTTTTAATATATTAAAAATTATGCAAAAATAATAGCGTTTATGGTAAGGGTTAACTGATGTTCTATTATTTAATACGATAAGACTAATCTGTGGAAGAAACTTTTAACAAGCAGAATGATAGGGTGTATGCACGGTCCTCCAAGGAAGCCAGTGAAGTGGTGTCAAGGATTCAGCGAGGTCATTTTCCTGCTTCAGTGATGGTTTGGTGGGGAGTATCCTATGACGGTGTCACTTCCTTACATTTTTGTGAAAAAGGTGTTAAAACAGCGGCCAAAAACTATCAACAAGACATTTTAAGCAATGTAGTCGAGCCCCTGAACTATACCATGTTCCAAAACCAACCATGGATATTCCAACAAGACTCTGCGCCCGCTCACAAGGCCAAAACAACTCAGCAATGGCTTGGAAATCATGTACCTGAGTTTATTAGTACTGACTATTGGCCGTCAGCAAGCCCAGACCTAAATCCGCTCGACTACAAACTGTGGTCAATATTAGAGGGCATGGTCTGTAGAAGACCCCATCGCAACCTGGAATCATTAAAGCAAGCGTTAACAGAAGCAGTCGACCATTTTCCCATGGATATCGTCCGTACAGCGATTGATGAGTGGCCCTGCAGACTTCGGCGTTGTATTAAGGCAAATGGCGGCCATTTTGAGTAATTTGCATTGTATTTTATAGCTTACTATTGCCAAAATAAACTATCGAAAAATAATTTAAATTCAACTTGCAGTTTTCTTTTTGTACTTAAAAACCTTTAATCAGTGTTTATGGCAGGACTAGGTATATATATATATATATATATATATATATATATATATATATATATATATGTGTGTATAAAATACTGTCAGCTTTTTACAAACTAGACATAAGTATAATAGTATAAAACAGTATAATTGTTGTCACAAGCAACCGTCATATGCCGGCGTAATTAATAATCTATCATTAGTAATCGCACTCACAACGTATTAACAAAGGGGACGCTGCATAATACTAGATAACATCTAGATTACATTTATTGCTATAATTTTCTTTCACATTCCATTATAAAAGAACAGATGATAGAGTTTCGAATGAAAATCGAATCTTTTATGTAAAAACCGCGCAATTACATTTGTATCTGTATTCTCTACTGAGGACTTGGCCCTTTGTGATCGATATTTAAAAATGAAGCAATTAATAACAATCTTTAACCTTTCCGACAAAGTCACTTGTCTCACAGCTCGTTAATTATGAAGAAGCAGTATTGTTCATTTTTCACACTGCTTAACATGAAAAACAATTAAAGAGTCATAAGAGATGAATCAACGGTCCTTTATCATGATTCGTTAGTTCGTATAGATCGTGACCTAGTGAAATTTGTCAAGCATGAACGAAACTACATATCCACTTAAAAATTCCATTAAAAGGTTTAAATTTTAGGACTAACATGAAATCTTGCAGATTGCAGTCAGCAATACTTACTATTGTATGAATATAATTTATAGTTTTATTAATAGTTACTTACGTATTTGACACATTGGTGTTACTGGTCTCCATTTTCCTCGAACACATTTAGCTGTCTTATTTTCAGGCATATTTAATCCATATCCTTTACCACATGCTACCTTCACCACAGTACCACTGCTGTAAGTATTGTTTTTATCCCGCCCAGGTTTAACTATTTCAATATTTATATACGGCTCACTTGGTAAAGATGAGCAAGGTCCTCTTACTTTTTTTCTTTGTTTTTCGAAAGTTATATCATTATTAAACTTTTTATTATTTCTTCGAAGATTCAAAGACGAACCTCCACTTTTGTGACCAAGTCCAAGAGTTCTGCTACTGCTGGTACTCTTCAATGCTCTCTTCCTTCTAATTTCGGCATTATCGTCTTCGAATAATTCTTCGATGGGTGATAAACATTTAAACTTTTGAGGTTTTGCATAGAAAAATTTATTATGCCTAATGTAGTTTCTTTTATAATTTTCAATTAATATGGCTCTTCTTCTTCTACTCCATCTTAATCTAGGATGTTGTCCTAAAATACATCTAAAAGTGAAACAAATTATAAATTAAAAAATCATAGGCAAAAACATATTTTGTTTAATGATACTTCGGTAGTTGTGTGGGACTCCATTTTCCTCCGACGCATGTTGCTCCTGGCGGTCCGTCGTCTAAAACGTATCCTTTGTCACAATCGTACATTATCTGCTTATTATTAGAAACTTTTCTAACATATGGACGATAATCGTAGAGACCCATGTTACCAACAAGTAAAATTTTTCCATTATCGATTAATCCAGGAAATGGGCAATAGACTAAAACAAATGAGTAGTAATTTTTACATTAATATATATTGTTGTCTAGTAGGAACAAAATCAAGTTTGGAACAAATACACAATCTTATTATTTGAACCTGTATTAGATATTAAAAGCATAGATTTTTGAAAAGTTTAAAAGTAACGTTTAAATATAGAAGAAAGATAATCCAGCGACTGTCCATGTGAAATAGTTTTTAGTGAGAAAATTTTGTCTTTTCAATAATAACGACCCAAGTTTCTTGTTTTAGTGAACAAAATGTACCTAACAATGAACAAATAATAAGGAAAGCGCTATTTGACAAAATTTAGTAAAAATTTAAATATGTTTCTGATAGTCGATAGTAACAGTAAATTTTTTTGCCGGCGTTGTTCTTTTTATGGTTTTGATTCATTAGAGTCGAAAGATACATACATATGTCAATTGAGTCTGGTTGGAAATTTTTTCTCAAATTAATAATCGTGGTCGTTTAATTTAAGAAATTTAGTTCATATAAAGGTTTCTTCAAACTCAGTACTAGTTTGAGAAGCAAAAACAAACGAATACTCTTAGATTTTGAAGACGAATGTACTAAAAGTACTAGTAAAATAAAAAGTTCATAGTAGCTGATGTTGAAGATACTAACTTTTCTTGTAAATGTTGCAAATTCTACAAGAAGGGAAGAACCAACTTCTCCAAAGTTCATTCGATTATAATAATGGTTCATACTATCCAGACCAAAATAACAAATGAGTAATGATTTCTCGAATTTTGATTTAAAAAGAAAAGAAGAAAAGCCTGGTAAACGCAAATGAAGAAATATTGATACCATAAACAGCGGTGACGATATAATCGATCTTTGCTTTGCTGATATGAAGAACGTTGCAGAAAATGACGGAAAGTTTAATCAATCTTCTCGATCTGCAACCAAAAGAATCGCATTATCATTATTTAAAAAACACCATTTACAAATGGTTTTTATTGACCATAATGTGTTGAACATTGTGACGGAATGGTTAGCTCTCGTGCCAGATAGATCGATACATCACTGCAAGTTCGAGAATCCATACGAAAATTACTCCGAGAGTTTCTTAGGGTTGATCAACGTTGAAACATTTTGGAATAGCCCTCAGTTTGTACGCGTATCTTAAAGAAACTAAAGAAAATTGGAAAAGAACTGAAAAACTAATTAGTGGGGAGACCTACATTTAATTTATCAGCAAAATTGAAAGCAATTAATAGGGAAGAGCGTTTGTAAAGCTATTTGGAATAAATGCTAAACAGCGTTTATAAAGCTATTTGGAATAAATGCTAAAGAGCGTAAGGAAAATGGTCTCGCATCTTATTCAGAACAGAAAGATATTAGTAAGGCTCTTAATTGAGAAGTAAGATCCTGAGACCTGGAGATAAAAGAGAGGTGTTGTGAGCCAGAATACCATGCAATAAATATTGCTCGTCCAAAATAGTCGACTGAAGTGGATATCAGTAAAATTTCCAAAAAAAAATGAAAAGTTTCGAAAAGCACTACAAAAATTACGGTAAACGCAACAAACAGACTAGATGTGCTGTAGAAATTTCCAATGAAGGGGGAGGAATGGCTTTATAAATATTAATTGTACAAGATCCATTTAGTATCATGCTCATATTAATTTATGACTGTCATAAGCGTTAATAATTTAGCAAAGTTGTTTTGATCGCTTTGTATAAAAATGTCTGAATTATGTAAAAGTTGAAATTCTTGTTCTTGCACTTTTTTGTATTTTAAGCGTACCATACATGATTAGAAAACAAGCTGTTGAGAATATAAACGAGAATGAGCAGAAAATTAACGTTGTCGTAAAAAAGCTGCTTCAACAGCTTTTTTTACGACAACTCCGACGTTTCGTCGCACTGAAATTCAGTTTCAGTGCGACAGACAGTAGCAGTAGTTGAGCCCTGAAGATGTCCAATACGAGTGGGTACGAAACGTCGGCAGGTATACCAGCGCAGAAGTCTACGTACCAGACTATCGAATCTACTTAAACGCTCGCAACTTTTTACAGGATTTATGGTAACTCGCAACATCCTGCGTGCAATGTTAGAATATAACAAATTATTAAAATATGGAGCTAGTAATCCCATATTACTTTTCTGCAATTCATCATCATTCATTGTGTATGGTCAAAGCTTGAACTAATCAATTGGTGTTTATATATTTCTGGATTTATAAAAACGTATAGCTGCGTTTGAACAGAAGAATGATCGATTGTATGTATTGATGCATGTATTTTTGAATAATAGTAAATTACATGGTATTAAATAAATAAGAAGCAAATATGATAACAAATATTGGGTTAAAAGTGTTGCTCATAAAAACATAAATTACATATGTACATCGTAAACAAAAAAATTATTAATAAAGACGACAAGTTACTTGAATTTCGATGTAGTTTCCAATGAAAATAACTGATAATTCATTGACACTAAAATATATTATACTATAATTTAATATAGCTTGATTAGGTGCTTTTATAAAACACTGTATACTAAGAGCACATTCAGATAGGCATGTAAACCTAATACAATAACACATATTTAACACCTACCTTCTTGACAAGTTGGTAATTCTCCAGTCCAATTACCAAATGAACATTCGATTAATTCATTTCCTTTTAATTCAAATCCATCTTTGCAGGCAAATTTAGCTCTCATGCCATGATCAATTTTTGGAGCTATAACCATTCCGTGTTTGGGAGATCTTGGCAGATGCTTACACCTTACATTTAAACATTAATTATTAGTAAAATAAAAATTACGAGAATTTATTTATACTTATAAAATAGCATATAAAATACTCGACTTAATGATCACGTTCTTTTTTAATTACCTTAAAAATTCTTAAAAAACCAATAGCCTGCTAGCAACTTTTAGCATTTAAATAGTTTGTTAAATTTGCGAAATGGTACAATCTTTCCACTATGAAACAGTAATATATAAGTTTTACACATATGTACATTAATGTTTTCCATGCTTTTCTTTTGGTGATAAAGTGATTGTTGATTTATTAAAAATAACCACAAATAATAAATAATAACAAACAGAATGAAATATGTCACTGTAAATTGTGTTTTCTTTCAAATTTCCTCGTTGACTCTAATATTACAGGTCTATCGTAATATCAACGTATCCTGTTCTTCCTCGTTAATTATTATATGCTGCTGTAATATGTACGTATTGTATTTATATACGCTTTTAGTACAAATTTGCGTACTTCATATTATTTATTTATATATTATTTTATCGTAGCTAAAAGTTCCGCCCTTTTAAATTACAGTTATTGTCTATTAAGATATGTACATGAAGTAATTTTCATCTACTTCTTTGGGAAACACTAGAAATATAAAAATATATTTTCTTAGTTTTAAGTATCATTGAAATGTTATTAAATTATAAAGGAATCATCTAAGTATGAGTATTGTATACGTATGAAACCACAACGCGTTATATTAGTTGAGTTTGGAGTGCAGTGTATAATTAAACTAATATATTAATATTATGTGTTATGTTAATCACTTAAGGTTTATATATAACTCCTTTTCACATTAATTTTCGTATTCTGTTCATGTATTTCGACAACTAAGATGTCATCATCAGCCGGTAATTAAACAGCGTCGTACCTGGAAACCACGGCAAAAATACGCACGAAACAAATTTCGTACACGATCTGTACCGTCGAAAGCCAGAAACGGTGATACATTCAGGGAAACCGTTAATCAGGGAACCATTAAATTATTTAAGATAATTGTGAGGATATCAAATTTTCTCCGTTTTTAAGCGCATAAAAATGTTCTTAAGAAAAATCTCGAATCAAAAACGCTTTAATGCTTCATGAAAAAGATCAATCAACAAAAACTTAGTCTACGTCGATTATTTTGGCGAAATTTTTTAAAGTATTTTATTTATCAAAAAAAGATCAGTTTATGTATAAATTAATTTTTATTTCTTTACTGAAATTTTATTATTTTTACTGTTGAATTTGATTATGCATATATTGTTTATTGTTTAAATATTTTACCTTTGTTGCCTATAGGAAATATGGAATATAGAATATGAATAAGCTTCTCAAATTTTTTTACATTGTTTATCTTCTGTTAGACATTAAGAGCCTCCCAAAGATAACAGTTATGAGCCACCACTGATTTATGCCAACGCATTCGAACTAACAGTTATTCAATGAACTTCACGAATTTATTGTACAATTTTTGTAACCATAAATGTATTTCTATTATGCAAATATTTGTATTTTTGTAAGTTGACTGCTTAACGTTTTCTTTACTCCTTTGTCTATTTATTTGCTTCAGTCAATAATGTGTATTTAAATCTACGTTGATATTTAAAAATCCATAAAATCCATACTTGTATGTCTTAATAATTGTGGTCTAATTTAATTAAGTATTAAAAACGTACAAACAAAATGTAAGTAATCATGAACAAGTTAAAAATTAATGTTATGTATATGTAAATTTACCTTGCAGGTTGACATTTAGGTATATATGTCCAAGTTCCATTATTACAGGAAACTGGGGCAGATGTGGCTAAAAACTCGTATTGCGGATTACACTCAACACTTAAAGCTTCTCCGTGAGGTACGACAGTAGAAGAAATGGCGGTGTTATTTTGGGAAACCAAAATGATTTTTCCTTGTGCCACTTGTGGTACCACACATGGAGCTGTAATACAAAGAACATTGTTATTTATGGTTTCAATAAAATTTCAACTGTCATAGTTCATACTAAACAATAAGTCGTTAATTAATAGCAAACGCTTTAAGAAGCCATCCAACTTCAAATACACACCTAAACATTTAGGAAGTTGATATCGCCATTTTCCGTCGATTTGGCATACCGTCGATGTATTTCCCACCAGAGTCATTCCATCGTGACAACGGAAGATAATAGAAGCTCCTAATCCCGTACCGCCTTCAATATTTTCTAACCAACCATTCCAAAGTCTGCCTGGATGTCCGCAATTTATTTCTACTCATGCGCAAACAAAAATATAACATACATTCAGCCAAGAAGCACAGCTAGCATTTCATTCAGTGATTGTAGAAATGATCAACCAATACCAAAATTATAGATTACGTTTGATCATGCAGATAAATGAACACATAATTTAAATATAAGAAAGTCTAAATACCTCTGTCTTAAAAAAATAGTAATACGTTGAAATTTACAATAAATTTAAATACTAAATTATCTTGAACGATCCTTAAACTAAATTGTAAATTATTAAAAGCCCTCTGGCATAAAGAGGTAAATAATATTTTTAATTCCATAAATACATTCTTTTTCTATAGTGCAAATTTTAGGGAACAGGTCACCCTTACATTTTTTGTATGTGGGCTAGTGATTATTAAAAAAAATTGCATTTGCGGTTTTACCAATGTTTGTAGGTAAAGAACATTCAGGTTAGATAAAATAAAGAAAATTTAAAATATCCTTGAAAAACGTAGAAACATGTAGATATATTCAATCAGCTGTATTATACAACACGAAATATATATTGTAAAGATGGCTCTTCTCTTACATCCTTACAGTTATTTTTGGAGTTGTACTGAATGTATTACAAATACATACTTTCGTTCCCAATCAAATGGGCTTGACCAATTTTTTATTTATGTCTATATACAAATGATTAATTATGTTATTATGTATTATTAATTTGTGTTATCTATAATTACGAAAGCTAAATGAAACGACAATGTTTAGCCAATACTATAATACATATTGGTTACATATATATTTATCTAATCGTACATTAGTGCCCAGATATTCAGCAAATGAGCTGCAAATGGGTACGAAACGTCGGCAGATATACAAGTGACGCGGTTCCGGCCCGGAAACCCAGAAGCAGATAGCATGGGTAACCCCACTTTCAAATTATTAGAGTTTGATTGACACCATAAGTTTCAGAAGATAGCTCTGAGACAGAATTAGCGCATATAGCCGCGCTTCATATTATTAAACAACGCGTGAGAATGAGAAAAATCGAATTACAATTACTTGGGTTGTCTGTGAGTTAACGGATGGATACGATACGACGTTGCTCATAATGATTTGAGCTGCAAAAAAGGGGATTTTTATTTCATTTATCATATTTCGAATTATTGACGTCATTATGGGTGGCCTGCCAATGTGATAGTTAAGGTGTTTCTTGAATACGATAGAGATTAGAGATAATGATATCCTAATTGCTCATAGTTTTGTACATTTTTGTGACACAACGTGATACCAGCTTTTAGAAAGGAGCGGTAAGGTTTTTCACAACTCATTCATCATTTTAAAGGATAATGTCTGTTAATATGCAACATAAACTTGGTTTCGTCGATCGTTGAGATTGGGAAATTATTTAACATCCACTATGGTATATTGTCCGGATTTAAGCCACTGTAACTTCAATATATGTAATTGCAAACAAATTCGCTACCTTCGCTTTACTGCTACAAAGAATCTTTTAGCAGCAAACATCCCGTTTGAAAAATTTTACAATTTTCAATGTTTAGCAACGAACGAAAGTCACAGCATTCGTACATTGCTTGAAATATTTTGTAACCATTGTTGATAAATAATTGCCACTATTAGAGTTTCAATCGACTTAAATCGTCTCGATGTATAGGTAGGCAAATAAATAATTTTTTCTTAAGCAACTATCGAATATTGTAAACATCAGGGTAGGTTAGAAATAACTTTATGATAAATATAGTTCGGGTGCGATAGATTACTGATGCATTATTAAATTATGGCTGTATACAAAATGGTATTGCAAAGTCAAATTAAAGTCTGTCTTTATTAATAAATGACAAATATAGAAACGAGAATTCAATATTGACATTGAGTCCCTTTTGCCAGAATCTTTCATTCAAGTTGTAATATTTACATAATTACATAATTAAAACGGAATGGTAAATATTTCTATATTAAAGTACTAGAGTGACAGAAAATAAATTAGTTAAAAATAGCAGAGCAGCTTACTTAAATCCACAACATAACCTAATTACTTATTTAAAACTAGAAGTAACATTAGTTACTGTTACTGTTATTAGTTGTAATTGATTACGAATTTATTGACGAGAAAAAGGATTTCGAAGAAATGTACATTTGTTAGTAGAAGAAAGGAAAAAAAGTATAAAGGCGGAGGAAAAGCATTTCTGAAAATAGTCTGAAAATAAACTTTAATTATTAATTTTTGCTACAATGTCGCAAATTAACGAAAGGTAAATATGCACTGTAAAGTATATATTATGTTATTCTGTGAGAGGTTTAATGAAAATATGAAAAGAACAGAAGCTTGTTTTCAGCCAAAGTGTTTTTTTTAAATTCTGTAATTCTTTGCAACCGGACGCTCTTTAAGTATGACAAGATTTTTAGTGCAACCGACAAAGAAAATCTTAGTTATGTTATTTATAGTGAGTTATTGCAAGGCCTTCCTTATACGGAAACATTTTAGATAAATTCAGTAAAAAAATTTGGTCCTTCGTCCAGTCAACGGGAACAGGGCAAAATTGCAAGGAGAAAGATCTGGACTGTAGGGACTGTTGTGGTCAAATATTCGGTCCAGGCTTTGGCGGGGTGAGCTGGTGCATTATCGGTTTGGAGGAATCAGGTGTCCATTCTTGACTTTGGCTGCAGGTTCTTCATAGATCCAATGACTTTACGTAGGCACTGTTTAGTATACCACTTAGCCGTTACTGTCTTCTGTGTGTCCAAAACGAAGCGTTTCACAATTCCACTCGATTTGAAAAATACAGCTATCATTTTCTTCTTTACAGATCGAGATTTTCTGACAACTACGGGTGTGTCCTAATCATCAAAGACCTAAACGTTGTTTCGAGCTTTGGTCGGCACATCGTAATAGTGCAGCCAAGTCTCGTCACCTGTCACGATGTTGTTCACATACCGAGATTGTCCCTTATTAAACTTTTTAGCATTTCCTGGCACCAAATCACACGTTGTGTCATCTGCTCTTCAGTCAGTCGATGCGGTACCCAGAGAGAACAGAGTTTCTTCACGTGCAAATAAGCATGCGGAATCGAACGAATTGCTGGTGTATTTAGACCTGAACTACCCTCTATATGTAGATAGGTCACTCGCCTGTCCTCGCCAAGCACTTTCGTCAGTAACTGCCGTTCATGGCCTTCCCGGCCTCTCAGCATCCTCCACAATTAAATTTCCCGTTTGGAATTCTCTATACCACCTGAATATCGTTGTGCGATGTAGTAAGTAGAGCAATTTCTTCGAAGCACTGGTCTATGTTTAAACCACGCACGAAATTATAACGCTAAACTGCCCTTATCTCATTTCGTGACCACGATGCCATCGCAAGCACTTTACGCTCATACTGCTAATGAATAACTGAGCCCAACGACAAGGCGCGGCGGCCACTATGGACGTATGAACATGTCTCAACATGCAGCAACAAGCGAGTTCCTACGATTCATTGCTGCGTCATATTGCAAAACTTTCCTAGTACCCTTTGTATTAATTTTGAACTTTATAATAGCAAGGTGATGTACGAGATGACGGAAAGCCACTATATCTCTAAACTTTGTGTTGTTGAACAAAACAAGTAAATACAAGTTGTTGTATTTATAATTTTTGAATTAAAAGTAAACAAAAGTTAGGGAATATTATAGAATGATAATATATAATACAAGGTTAAGCAAATCTAAGATGACGAAGGGTCATTATGTCTCCTAAATGTTGTACTAGACTTATATTTGTAAGTAGATTTGTCAGTGGAGTCCAGCTAATCTATAATTAATAAATCTTATACATATATATATATATATATATATATATATATATATATATATATATATATATATATATATATTGTCATTTCGTAGTTGTGCCGTTATATGAAATTATTAGTTCATACTCGATAGGTTACGATATTCCTTTATATGATGTAAGTACACTTTACCAAACTCAGGAATATGTAATTAAAACTTCAAATTCTTCAATTATAATTTTAATTGGATGTTTATTATACCATTTAATAGTAAATATTTAAACATTCTTATGCATTTTTAGAAAACAACGTATCCATTTAATTATAATGAACAACTGACTTAAAAATAAAGGAATAATTATTTTTTTTTAAAATTATATGCAGGAATTTTGTGAAAAAAGGGCCTGTCATGAAAAATATGTTTCTGAAAGGTTATAATAGTCTTGGTAAACATATGTTCGTGAAAGCTATGAGGAGTACAATTCATTACAATATACAGATACCGGGTGTCCCATGACATGATTGCCACAGCTTGAGAATGTGTTACTGAAGCAATTTCAAATTAAAAATGTCTATTGAACATATGCCCAAAACTCTAGCGTAACTGAGTTACAGGGGTTTGAAGTTTTAGATAACTCTACTAATGCCTACTATATTATGTACTGTTGTTGATTTCGTTGTTATTAAAAAGTTGGGTGGTATTAACGGCGATAGTCTCATTGGTCCTTTTATAATTGAAGAACGTTTCACGACAGTTCGTTATTTACGTTTCCTGGAAAATGTCCTTACAACATTACTGGATGACGTTCATCTTAATGTAAGAAGACGAATGTGGATAAGCACGATGGCGCATCCCCGCATTTTGGTAGACAAGCAACAGATTTTCTTAATCAAAATTATACGAAACCATGGATTTGGAAGAGAAACAGTTGCTTGGCCGCCAAAGTCACCAGATTTAAATCCCCTAGATTATATTTTATGGGGAAGGCTGAAGAGTTTGGTCTATGCAGAACAACTTGAAAACCGAGGAGGACACCTTGTGGCTAGAATTATAAATGCCGCAGAAACTATTCATGCTGATCTTGAAACTGTTAGTAGAACTATCTCTTAAATTCCAAGAGCTAGACTATATATACAGCAACCACGTCGATATTTTCAACACTTAATTCAATGAAACGACTTCTTATTAAATGATTTTCATTGATATGCAATAACAGGGTTATCTAAAACTACAAATGCTTGTAGCTCAGTCGCAATAGTGTTTTGGGACGTATGTTCATAAGATATTTTTAATTTAAAATTGCTTCAGTAATGCATCCTTAAGCTGTGGCAATCGTGTCATGAGACACCCTGTATATGTAGGTATAATAAAATACCTTAAGCAAGTAATAAAAATTATTTGATTTTCAAAATTATATTTAGTGAAGAAACAATAATTACAATTGGTATGTTATAATCATGGATACTAAATACATGAATGAAATAAATAAAATAGTTTGTTTACAAAAATATTTATGATAGAGGAAAAGTTAAAAATTCCAAATAAAATATGGTATCCCAGTAAAAATATGTGGAGTAGTGAACTAGAAAATTCATTGATATTAGTGAATTAGTATATGATATAGTTATTAGAGGAAGGAAAGAGAAGACCATACCGATATATATATATATATATATATATATATATATATATATAATGATAATGATGAAAAGTAGAATAATAAAAACAAGAAATTCAAAAAATTTTTGTTTGTTTATGATAAGTGGAAGAATAACGAAACAGGAGGATTATATAAAACAACAAAATGATAATTTTAAAGAAAAAATAAGATTTATGGCGGAAATGGTTTCTTTATAATCTCTAAACATAGAGAGACAAAACGTTCTTCAATTGTTCACGTGAAAACTACAGATTATAAAATGTTATATTATTTTCAAGAAATTTTATTTGCATCATATACATAAACTGCTAACAATCATTTAGAAATTATAAGATGGCTGCAATGTGCAATATGCAAGGTAATTAGAACAATATTTTTTCAACTTCCAAATACTTTTATAAAATTTCATTTTGGCGTTCTAGTTGTATTGTAACAATTCGCTTAGCTGTACAAAATAGAGAAAAAGAAGAAAAAAAATCTAGTAGTAATATTGAATACTAAATTAGGATTAAAAACTAATAATTAGATCAGGATTGATGAATAACGTTAAAATAACAACATTACCAAAATTGACAAGTTAGTGCTAGATCAAAATTAAACATATTAAGAACAATAAAATGTAAATAAAGAAACCAAGTGAAAAGTAAAGGTGTCAGACAGTAGCGTTAACTAGGGACTAATAATAAAATTTCTAAAAGAAATAAGGGAAGAAGGAATAGAGACATTGTATTTATGACTATGTGAAGGAAAAGAAGTAGAACATAAAAGAAAAAGAAAACAAGAATAAAAAAACTATTACAAATTATACCTTATATCTTTTCCATTATATATATTGAATAAATAAGTTTCTATCTTTTAAAGAACTATATTTCAGAGTAATGGATGAAAAAGTTGGTCAAAATAAAAATTAGTTGAAGATTCAATAACTTTAGTTAATGACGTTTTATCCTGTCCAATCATAATTGCAGAAACGAATATTCCAACTCGAGAATTTTTCGTCTGAAGAAATGCAGTAGACAAACTTAGATAAAAGCGTAATCACGTAATCACGTGAAAATGAATACAAACGGATAATATTAACGATAAATACGCAATCGAGGAGTTTAAATATTCTTACATGTTTCTTACGAAGCAATCCCTATATATACATTTCTTCAAGAAAATTATAAAAAATAATATACGACACATCTATATATTCCCTTAAAAAATGTAAACTATTGAAATTGTATATATAACTTATATACATATATAAAATTTTCATATTTAATGTTAGTACTAATCAAAATAATTTTTATTTGTGATACATTAAGATCTTTTCTAAAAACAATTTAAAAAATTAACCTTTGCAAACTGGCTGAGATCCTGACCATTTTTTGTCTGCTCCACATCTTCGGGTTGCTTCTCCAATTAAAGTGTAGCCATATTTACATTCATAACTGACGACGGAGTTGTAGCTACAAGACGTGTATATGGCTTTTCCATATCGTGGATTTTCAGGGGTGGAACATTGCACCGCTGTAACCACAACAAACGAAAACAACCAACAAAAGATACTCATAATAAACTTTCTAGTGGGATTGCATATTTGTCTTAATGTTAGATTATACGAGGATAGATCGAAATGTTTCTAGAAAAAATGAAAAGATGGCGTTACGCGAGTGTGCTCATCATTTGCTTTGAAGGCAAGTGCTCTTTGAAAGCATCATTATTCGTAAAGCTGGTGTCAATTTTCAAACGGATTATATATAAACATAAGCTGTTACTATCGATCCAAGTAAACAATTCGTGCAAGTTCTTAATCATGTATAAGATAAGTTCTGCGCAGTAATAAAGAATTTAATTTTCAAGGGCTCAAATGCTAATAATATAAAAACGTAGTTACACAAAGTTCATGGTGAGTCTTCTACTTCGTATACAACAGTCGTAAACTGGGTTGTTGAATTTAAACGCGGTAGAATAAACAGAGAGTGCATCATGTTCTGGCAGACAAAAAACAACTACAGATGAAGATCACTTAAAGTTGATATATAATCCCTTTTCGCATTAATTTTCTTATTCTGTATACGTACTTCGATATCGAAGTTGTCATCATCAGCAAATAATTAAAGAATGTCTCACCTGGAAAACTACGGCAAAACTCTCAAAAAACAAATTCCTTACACGATCTGTACCGGAAAAGGGTTATATATCAACCATTTACCTTACCGATGAAGAAACAATTTAAAAAGTTTATAGAATCGTGATGAACCATCGCAGAGTAAAATTGAGAGAGATCGTATCGAAATCGAAATATAAACATGAGAAAGTTTAGGTGCCACGTTTGCTGACAATTCACCAAACGCAAGTAAGAAATGAACATTTCGCAGCAATATCTGAACATGTTCAAGCGTATTGAATTTTATGATACTTTATAACGATGAAATGCGAATACATTACTATACCCCGGAGACCAAAGAGCAGTGAAAATAGTGGACAAAAAGCGGTGAGTCAACACTAGAAGGCCAAGGGGATTCCGTCTACCAGAAAAGTAATGGCTAGCGTTTTTGTACCGTTTACTTGTAACATAGGAAGGTAACAACAGGCGAGTATTATACATCGTTATTAGAACAAATTGAACGAAATTTTGTACACTAGGTCAATATACCATTCCAGAAGTCGACAATTACGATAGCGAAACTGTACGAATTACGATTCCAGTTGATCGAACATGTACCAGATCATCAGACTTGGTTCCGTTGCATAGTTGGTTGGACGAAAATTCTCATCGAATACTGAAATCGTCGAAACTGTAAATATGTATGTAGAAAACTATGTAAAAAAATGAATACGATTTTTCCGAAAATGTTATTTTTCTCATTCTAGATATTTTTTGATCTATCCTCGTATTGTAATAATTAAGAATATCAAGAAAGCATTAAAATTTATGATTAAATAAATGATTATTATAAATGTTGCTTAGTATGTTCTATTCATATATATATGTACATATATGAAAAGTTACAGAGAACATGAAAAACATTTAGTTTCATACGACTGCATTACGTTAAAAATGAATTATGAAACTTGTCTTTTGTACAAAAAGATTTTTAATGTATTTTATCTAAATATTTTTATTAAGTTATATTCACCAGGAGGTCTACTTAAGACGATGATATCAAATTATGATCAAATTAAAAAGAAATTTAAAATTCCGTCCAGATATGTAATGTGTCAAGGGCAAAATATTTTAGTCACAATATGAATATTATTTTTGCCATAACGTCACACCGATGTCAACATGCATTTATTAAATGGTTTGTTTATTATTTTTGCAAGTGTTATGAAAAAGGACGCAATTTCTAATATTATATATTACATTTGCTATTTTATATTTCATTTAACAGTTTTTCTGTTAAAAAAACACAATCTGAATATTTTAAATTTTTAAAGATTTTAATTTACATTAAAATTTTGCGTAAGGCAAGTTACATGGTTTACAGGCAGTACAGTTTACATAAGAAGTAGTTAGGAACTATATTATTGCAATTTGTAATAACAAATATACTATTTTAGTAATGTATAACAAACAGTAATCTCATTTGATACTTTTAGAAGCTATGAAGACGTAAAATTATTAGCTAGAAGGTTGGTTACATTTGCTGCTCAGATTATTTTATATTAAATATGGGCTTCATATAGACATTCGCTTCACAATATATGTACGTATGCTTAGTTATATTTACAAGTAAATTTAGTTATTTCTTTATTGTACATCACATTCAATTTAACGAATACGTGTACGAGTTTGATATGTTCGGTGCGACATTATGGAAAGTGATATACAAATTTTATTGTTTTTAGTATTTGCTTCCTTTGATACAATAATTTGATCGAATTGAATTGCAGATTTTTATTTATTATGATCGTAATTTGCAGTCCTCGCCTTAACTGGGCAACCGGCATATGAATACAAACAATACAAACTCAATAATATAATAAGAAATTAATGCCGTACGATAATAACGCATTCTTGATCTTAATATGATTATAATCACAAAAATAAGATTAAAAAAGTATTTAAATTAGTTGTTAGGCTTTGCCATTTTACAAACATTTTTTTATATAACATTATATGTGTGTATATTATGTGACATTTTGCTATTCTCCCAGTCATGTTTATAATAAGATGTTCAATGGACTCTGACTGTGAAAGCTTATTCTAAGAAACTTTGTAGGGCATCATATATCTGTTATAAGACCATTGGAAAGTTAGGAAGCATACCAGTTCTTCAATCTATCATATTCCAGACATGTTCTATGGACAATGGGTTTGGAGACGATAACTTCGGCAACTGTGTAGGCCAATTGAAAATATCGATGCAGATCTCTTGCGAGAATCGTAATGTAACGCTTGTGATATGAGGAACATTGTCTTGCTGAAATATGGCATTATTTAGCCCTTGGGTGTATGGTGAAGCGAATGGTTGCAGAATCTCGTAAATATTCCTTTGAGAATTTACATGACCTCGAAGGAATACCAAAAGAACTCTGCTTCCTTTGGTACCCCAACTTCAAATCATGAATCTTCCAGCAAGTACAGTCTCCCGTTCTACGGAAATATTCCAAAATTTCCTTTCCACTCTTCGAGATTGGACTCATACGACCATCAGAGTCCCACAAACAAAAACGATATTTACCTAAAAAAATTATATTATTCCAGTCCTGATTCCAATCTGCCCACACATTACACCATTCTAATCTTAGGATACTACGACGATTAGCAGGAGGCAATACTAGTCTTGGACGATAGGAAATCAACTTAAACGAGTGAATACGGTGATATTTGATGTGCATATTTATTTTATTACCTATCTTTGCCCAGAAAACATTTCCCACAGACTTTAAGGTACAATGCTACAAAAGTTTCTATTCAGTGATTCTTCTAGCTCGTTCAGAGCCTCTTTTGTGATATGGATTACTTTCTTGAGATCAATCTTTCCAGCAACGAATAACTATTCTAATTGATCCAAAATTTAAAAAAAAAAGTTTTTTTTCTTTTGGCGAAAATCAACACAAAGATTTCTTGCTATCGTTTATTATTTTCAACATAGCAAGCATATAGAATATACACATACTTTTACTGGGTGATTGGATTTTTGTCACATAATATGGCTATTCTTTATATTGTTTCAATAAACAAATTTCAATACTAATAAGTAATTTACTTACGAACACATGTTGGTAGTTCCTTCGGTGACCATGTTCCATCAGCTTGACAAAATCGTTCTGCCTTACCCACTAATTCAAATCCTTCGGCACAGTGGTAGTTAATCCGACAACCGTAGGTATAACATTCGCCTGCGTGCCATCCATGGGATATATCCTGAGGAGAGCCGCAAGATCTAGCTAAATGAATTATTCTAAATTATTGTTATTATATTTAATTATACTGTATTTTAAAATTAATTGAAACTACGTTATAATTTCAACATACACAATATAATATACGAGGGTAGTTTGACAAGTAGTGAGAATGGAAAAGAAAAATGACTTTTTTAAATACAAAATAATTTTTATTTTTCAATATATTTTCCTAAAAGAGCAATACATTTATTCCAACGGTGCTCCAATACCTTTATGCCATCTCTAAAATGCGATTCCGGAAGGCATGCAAAATACTCATTTACGAAGATGATAAGCTCGTCGTTAGTCGAAAATTTCTTTCCACCTAGTGCCGTTTTCAATTTTGGAAAAAGGTGGAAGTCGGAAGGGGCTAGATCCGGCGAATAAGGCGCATGCGGTACTAATTGGAAATGCAAATCGTGGATTTTGGACATCGCAACTGTGCTGGTATGCGAGGGAGCGTTGTCTTGGTGAAACAGAATCTTTTTCTTTGCCACTCCTGGCCATTTAGCACGAATCCCAACATTTAATTTTTGTAGAAGTTCTGCATAATATTGTCCGTTTATTGTGGCACCTTTCTGAAGGTAACCAATGAGCAAAATGCCCTTTGAATTAAAAAAAATTGATGCCATCACCTTGTTTGCCGAAAAAGTGGTTTTCGCTTTCTTTGGAGGTGCAGAACCACGTTCTAACCATTGTTTCGATTGTTGTTTAGTTTCGGGTGTACTGTAGTGTATCCAAGTTTCATCGCAGGTAACAGATCGCCTACAAAAATTAATCGGATTCCGCTTATAAATGTCCAAAGACTCATTGGAAATGCGCAAACGAGTGAACTTTTGATCAGTCGTAAGCAATCGCGGTACCCATCTTGCCGAAAGCTTGGAAAGGCCCAATTCTTTCGTTAAAATGTGGTGTACGCGTCCTGTTGAAATGTTTACCATGTCTGCTATCTCTCTCACTTTGAGTCGTCGATCTTGCGTAATAATATTATGGATTTTTATAATCATTTCCTTAGAAGTCAGGATTTTGGGTGCTCCAGAGCGCGCTTCATCAACACAGCTTGTTCTACCACGTTTAAATTAATTTACCCATCCACTTATTGTGGCGGATGATGGAGCAGATTCACCTAATGTTTCCCGTAACTCATCTTTTATTTCGATAGCTTTCATACCCTTAATTACGAAGTATTTAATCACCGCATGATACTACGACGTGTTGCTTCTTTTTCAATTAGCTGTCAAAAATAAACTAATCAACCGATTTATCTAAATATCGGAATGTAAACATATAAATAGGCAACCTAAATTACAGTGCATTTGTTCTACCAATTAGAGCGCCACTTATGTGTCATTCTCACTACTTGTCAAACTATTCTTGTACACCTAAACTCTACATTACGTAAAGTGGAAGCAAATATTAAAACAAATTTTAAAACCAAAATATATGCAAGGGTTAGATAAATATAAATTGAAATTTATATCTAATTTTTTATTAGTTTAAAAATTACGAACTTAAGATTTTCTATATAATATGTATATAGGGAAAATGTTTTTGCTACTGGCTTAATTATTTTGCGAAATTTGGAACATTTCTTATCATACATGACGGAATTTAGAATGCAGGTCTTTATGGCAATAACCCTCCTCCCTTTTTATGTTCTACCGCTGGTATTTATGATATTTACTTCATCGTTAATTAAACGCTCAAATTCATATAAAAACTTCTTAGCCGATTAGCAGAGCACTGAAACCCTTTTACACTTAGCCGAACACATTTGACTGAAACCCGTTTACACTTTGAATAAGCGATAACTCATTTGGTTTCGTATTTCGTATGAAGGCATAAGATTAGAAAGAAGAACAAGATTATCTAGTTATTGTCATTTCTTACTGAATAATAGAAATTATACTTGCATGATTAATTTCAAAGTGATAAGAAATTTTATTCATAGTTACGTGTCGTTCCTTTTTAATGTACTGCTCGGACGTGTGTTAGGGCTAAATTCTACCATGTACAATTATTTTATTTCATTTTTCAAGAACCCTGTATAGTCTATATATTTGGTTATTTGCATATGTTTCTTAGTGAGCGTTTTGTGTCGATTCAGTTTCATCGAGTGTCGCATTATTTTATTCTCATATATTCGTCTATTTAATCGTAAATGCTGCATTTAGTTCATGAGTATTTTATGTTAACTTCTTATTAGATTTAATAGTATATTTTATTTAAACATGTATTATGTTGTCTTAATTGGCTTAATGCCATTAACACAAGATAATACACATATGTATACATATTATAGATAATACAAGAATAAATTGTGTGCACATATTGGGTTGCCTATCATCAGAAACATCATACACGATGTTTCTGATTTTTACAGTTTGTACCTTTCATTAAAACATTCATTGTTGAATATCTCGAGCAGGAATGTGTATCAAGACAAAAGATATACATAGCTTGTAAACGATGTATCATTCACACTATAAATTCTATTTGAAATTTTTGATACTGTGGTTGTGCAAGAAAGAGGGATAACATGTCGAAGGGCAATTTTATGTCAAAAAGTGTCCCTTCTGAAGCAAGAATTGATCTTTCTCATTTTTTTATAAGATCATTATTTCAAGAGTCATCCTAAGTGTATCCTTTTAAATTTGTATATAATTTGAAAATCATCAGCCTACAGTACAACGGTTCTTCGAAACTGATTTATAGTGAAACTATTATGAAACGTTTTTTCCCTTATTGCATTTAAAAAATTGAGTATTGATAATAATAATTATATTTAAAAGGTAAATAAACAACTAATAATCAGTTACTTACGCTCACACGAAATATCGGGTCCATACCAAGATGCCTGACCGTCAATGGCTAAGCACTTAGCTCTAGGAAAACCATTCGTGACGTATCCAGTGTGGCAAAAATATTGTAAAGTTGAATCCAAATCAAAGGTAGTCTGTTCTGGTAAAGCGTTATGACGGGCGTGATCAATTGTGGGCGGTGATAAACAATATACTAAAATATTAAAAAAGTATATTAATGTATTATATATTATTATATAAGTATATTAAAGTATAAAAAAAAAAGATCTTTGGTGTACTAGTATCACAAATTGTGGGATCTCCTTAAATTAGATGTTCCAATTTCTTATATCACTCAAGTACGGACTGCTAAATTCTTTGAAATTGTAACCCTTAGATCGCTTAAAAATTAAATTAATTATAATCGCTAGAAAAACATTTACATTTAACAAAATTATTTACCCACAATTAGTAAATTAGAATACAATAAGCTGATTTCCGATTTTTCTTAGTGTATTATGGTAAATATACATGACACAGGTTTTGTTTTGCGATAAAAAACATTAAAATGTAATTTTCTTCTGAGTTTCTGTGCTAAAACCGCGTCACTGGTATAACTGCCGGCGCTTCGTACCCACTCGTATGGAACATCTTTAGGGCTCAACGACTGCTACTGTCTGTCGCACTGAAACGCTCTCGATTTAGGGCCATGTAAATGTCAGTTTCAGTGCGACAGACAGTAGCAGTAGTTGAGCCTTGAAGATGTCCCATACGAGTGGATACGAAACGTCGGCAGTTATACCAGTGACGCGGTTCCAGCCCGGAAGCTCAGAAGAAGATAATATGGACCACGACCGCGGAAGTCTACGTACCACATTAAAATGTAATAGTTTTGAAATATTGCATATTAAATACTGAACATTGGAATATCACGATTTTTTTCGACTAAAATTTACAAAATTAAGTTCAAGTTGGACAGAGTTCTTGAGTCAGTCATTGTAAGTTTTCTCAACATTTATGATTTAATGACTTTCGACAAAAATGTAACAAATTGATTATGCATTCGACATCGTTCAAAATTTTTTCAAATCATATTCTTTAAACTCATTTTTATGAGTGAAATAATTGTATAAGGATTTTATGTAGATATTCTTAAAATAAAATCGTAAAACTTGTTAAATTAATGGTGTTTAGAAATGTTAGATAGTTTATTTTAATTGTTAACGAATACAATATTTGGTAATATATCCATTTTGATATAATTTTTTTGTTGATTATTTCTTTTCAATAGTGATGGGTGCTGGGAGAGGTACCGACCACTTTCAATAAAAAAAATTATTTAAAAAAAACACGTCTTCCAAAGAGATTTGAATCGTCAATATTTCTCGATAATTATCTGTAGTTAAGTGCTCCTACCACATGCGCTCTCTGGATTAATTAATTAATTGATGTCGATATTTGTAATTAGATAGTTTGAATTTGATAGCAACTCATATCAAAGAAAAACATAGCACTGTATTCTAATTCCGCTATTTTTTTGTACTAACAGGTGAAATTTGGTTAATTTCTGACATTTATTGAAAATTATACAATTTATTTACTTTTTAAAAACGAAATACTTTTGAAACTTTGTCAGATAGGACTAGGACCATCAAATCCTGCAGCAACTCACTGTCAATAAAGTTAATATAAAATGAATGAGAATTATATAAAAAAATTGACATCTAAGAAATAGTCAGCATATTTACACAGGTTTAGGTATTAAATATAGCCCTTGCAGCAACCTAGACATCTAGGTTTCTGCAACTTAAGTTAAGTACAATCTTTTACTAAATGGACTGCAAAAGCAGAATTCTCATTTTTTGTGGTAATTTATATGCAATACATTTATACAAATTGTTTATCATAATTTTATGAAAAACAATTTTTTTTATAATTTACTTACTATTCTGTTTACATGATGGAGCAGTTCTTGCCCATTGACCATCAGCCTGGCATGTTCTGCTTTGTAATCCAACAACATGGTATCCGTGTTGGCAGGAGTAGGTAATACGGTCTCCAAAAAGCCTTCCAGTTACGGTGACTGTTCCAAATGGAATTTGTTCAGGTTCGGGACATTCTCTATCTGTAAAGATGTAATTGGTAGTTATTTTAATAAAAAGACTATTCATAATAATATATTTATTTAAATATTGCGTCTATATAAATGAATACCAGATGTTGCTCATAATATTGCAGATATAATTAAAATTAGGAAATAGTTTTTAAAAAATGAATACATTTAAATTAAAATATTTTAATTTTATGTACTAAATCGTACAAATAAATTGAAACAGATGAAGAATAGGAAGGAGTGGGGAAGAATATTGAATGAATCAATGACACAACAAACTACAAAAAAATGTGTGAAGCGAATAGAAGCTCACTTCGTTTTTAAAATAAATGTATGCTTTATGTTAATAAATTATAGTACAAAGGGTACTAGGAAAGTTTGCAATACAGCTTTGTTTATTTAATTTTTTCAAAGTATTTTCCTCTACACTCAATACACCTCTCCATTCTCCAAAACCAATCTTTAAACCAGTTCTGTCAAGTTTCACTAGGGAGTAAAGCACATTCGTTGTCCAAAGCCCCCTGAAGGTCCTCATCGCCATATAGAATAAACGAATGATAAATGACTACCAAAGAAAATTTTTAATTGGATATCTCTTAAGAGAAGTGGAAGGAAACGAGGACTGCCAAAAACAACATGGATGAGAGAAGTAAGAAAAGCCATGTTAGAAATAATCTGAAAGAAGAAGACTGAACTCGAGAAGGCGATGAGCGACATAGAAGCTGTGTGTGTCTGTTTCTACGTGTTACGTGCCAGCCTGTCTGCGTGCTGCGCGGCTGCGTGTGCGTGTGTGTGATCCTGAGTGAAGTGTGTGTAGTGTTTGCGTGTGTATGTATATGTTGTGTGTGTGTGTGGGCGCGCGCGCGAGTCTCTATTTCTCTCTCTGTGTGTATATACCAGTGTGTGTGTGTGTGTGTGTGTGCGCGCCTCTGTGTCAGTTTCTCTCTTTCCCTGCGTGTATGTTTATATGTGCGCGCATTGAGCGTTTACGGGGTGTTCGCGTGATGCGTTCGTGTGAGTGTCGATGCGCATGCGCGGGCTCATTATAGCCCTAAAATGAATCATTCCTAGCGAAATGCGGAAATCCTGCGTTTATGAATATTACGGAGATTTTGTATGCTTTTTCAATAATACTATAATAATACTTGCATGAAAATAACGCTATTGTATTGAGTATTCATTGTATTGTTTGTATAACAAACACATTTTTAAGAAATCCCTAATCATTATGGTATATAATCACCTGGTTTAATACAAGACATTCCACATAATCCATCACAAAGACACTTTTTCTTCTTGCTCTTACAATCTTCATCGGAAGAACATTTTCTCGAACACTTTTGCCCCTGAAAAATATATATATATGATTAACAATTCTGTACATCCACATTATTTAGAATAATTTAGAAATTCTTAAGAAAAAATAGAAAATTAAATAGATTTATTATTATTCTTGGTTATTTTCCGTTCAAATTAGTTATTTCATTCATTATTTCAAGGCTTTAGGAAGCATACGCAATCTCTCGTTTTGGTGTTTGGTGTTTGTTGGACAGCTTTCAAGTTCGAAATATGAAAATAAGTGTCGACCTATTTTAAAGTTTAAATATCATCGTTCGCTGAATTATCTTTCATTTGAAAGGCAACCATATACTCTGCTAAAGTTGTAGGTATAATTTTATAATAAGAAAATAATACGTGTCTTAAAATATTATTTATTGATTACATGTAATACTTATGTGAACTATGAAAATTTGAAAAAAAAGTTATGTTAGGGTCTATAAAATATAGGTTAAAAAAAACTTAAATACGACCGATTCTTTATTGCTTAACCAAAAAAAGATAAAAAATTTACAAAATTATAGAATAAGGACATACACTCAAAATTATTTTTAGGATTTATTATGTATAATAATACGACTTTGTTTCTAGGGCATTGGATCAAAGCAATTAAATATGTGTATAGAAAAATAATTTATTAGAAACATGTAATAATTGGGTTCACCTAAAGTACAACGATTATTTTTTCGGAAAACAGTTTAGAAGAACATAACCTTAGAAACAATTTTTGATTAATCTGGACGGCAAAACTTACACTGTTACTTTATGCTTTATGTGGAGAAGTTGACCTGTGTAAAAAGGTGTGTTGTTAAATACTCTAGGTCGTTTTGCAGAAAGCGATTTCTAAAATGGTGTAGCCATTAACAATGTAAACTTTTTCAACATTGTCAAGAAATTATAACCAAGTCAGGTTTCATCAATTATAAGGAATCTTCGCAAAAAATCAGCATTATATAACGCCGATCGCTTGAACATGCCCAATCCGACTTGTAAAATGTGATGTATGCGTTCAGTTATTATATTCATATATTCACTTATTTTCTTATTGTGAATTATAGGGTTGTTCAAAACGATATCTTTAATTAGTTCATCATGTATAATACTAAGATTTTCCGAAAGGTGATCTAGTAAACGAATTCCGCTAAATCACCTTTTATGCTTTCAGACTTTAATTCAAGGGACGTCGTAAACACTTTGGTCTTCATCCCCCTATTTTTCTATTGGATTGTTTGGAAAGTATTTCCGTTTTATCCTCACGGAAATGAACAACAACACTTATAAGTGTTTTATTCAGTTACAAGAAACAAAAGAGAACATAAAAAAACGCATCGGTAAATAAAGAATACAAAACAGACGATTGTCTGTTTTATATTCTTTATTTATCGAAATATATATATATATATATATATATATATATATATATATATATATATATATATATATATATATATATATATATATATATATATATATATATAAATTAGTAAAGAAAGCTGAGGAAAGTTCTTGGATAGATATAGAAGAAAAGATGAAAAATGTGTATAAAGAAAATAGAAAATTGTTCTATGAGGCCATAAGATGTCAAACAAAAACAACTAACTATACTGAAAGATATCAAAAGTGAAAATGACAAAATGCTACATAACTGTGGCAAGTTAAAGATAGTACTTCAAAAATACTCAAAGACTAAGGAAAAACGCCCAAAGAACTAAGACGACCGGAGTAATAATGGATGAGGAAATCACTAGAGAAGAGATGTCAAAAGCTATGAAGAAAACTAAAAGCGAGGAAAGCCTGAGGTCGTAACGGAATAGCAACAGACATGATCAAGGTAGAAGGAGAACTAGAATGAGATCTAGTAAATAATAAACCTAACATATGAAAACGCAGCACTAGAAGACTAGTGAATGTGAATAATTATGGAAATATAGAGCGTAACAACTATAGAGCCATGACACTGCTATTCAGAGTCGACAAAAAAGAAATGTTCAAAATGCCATATTTATCATTAGATGATTACGTGAAAAAGCTATCAGAGAATCAAGCGAAAACATTCAATAAGATTAAAAACAGATTACATATGAAAGATTTTGAGAAAAAAGATATAGAAGAAAAACTAATAAAAGGGATAAACTGTCTATACAATTAAGAATTAATTAAGAACTAGATATGAAACTTCGCAAATGTTTGAAACTACAATGGGCATAAGACAGGGTTGCATACAGAGCCCGCTACTATTTAACCTACTGTAAACAAACGAATCAAGGAAGCAAAGAAACAAGTCAAGCAGTACAACATCGGATACTGGAATATGAAATAAGTAACAATCAGAACTTGATGCAGACAATATGTGCAAATACCATGGTATTAATTGTCAAATATGGAAAACAGTCACACACAAGTCATATAACGAAAGATTAAGACAAATAGGCATGAAGATAAATAAGAATAAGGCGAAGACATATAACTAGAACAAACTAAAAATTTAAAATACTTTGGATCGCAAAAAACCTTAAACACAACCGTAGGAGGAAAGATAATAAAAATAGTAGGAACTGTACGTAAGCTTTTTAATAATATTAAAACATACATTCCCAAGCAAGAAGGATCAATGTTTCATAACGTCAGTTTTAACATACGGATCTAAATAATGAGCCACAACAGTAAACCAGCAAAATAGAATACAAAGCGTTGAAATGAGATTCTTGAGAAAAATAGAGGCAAAATGAGACCAAACAGAAACAGACAGACCACCTATAGAGAAATCCTGAGAACTGCATCAATACAAACTGTAATAGAGGAATGACAATGAAGGTCGCTGGGACATATGTTAAGAATGGATGAAAGTAAGTAGTGAAATAAAAAACAAAGGACAGGGAAACAGGCAGATCAAGAAAGTCCTGAACCGATGATGCACAGCGACGAAAAGAAAAATGCATTGGAATCAAATTATGATAGAAAATATAAAGTGAAGGGAAGTGTATAAACGTAGGCCAAAGAAGTATCTCGAACCACATCGTCTTACAGCCGAAAAGGTAATAGGTCTTTTAAATTAAGAAAGTAAGTGAGAATTCTGTTCAGATCGAAACAAATGGTAAACAGAGAGTGTCAGATCTGGCAAATATGGTGGATGTTGTGCTAGCACATCTCCATCCAAGCTGTTACAGCTTGTTGTGTCACCAAATTCTTATGAGGCTTGGCATTGTCATGGTGAAAAACTACATTCTTTCTGTTAGCCAATTCTGCCCGTTTCTGTTTCATGGAATTACTTAATTCGTCCAATTGGTGACAGTACATTTCCGAATAAATTGTAGAATTGTATAGCAGAAGCTCAACAAAAATAATTCTTCTAAAATCCTTTTTATTTTCCATTTTCAAGATTACGATATAGAAAAATAAATATAGGGAATTAAAAACGTGTCCTTGATACATAAACTTTGAAATGTGAGCTGTTAAAATATATAATGAGTAGGCTTTAGAATGAAATTAGATGTTTAAAAATGCAACAGCTCTTGCGAGAAAAAACGACACTGTCCGGACTACGCAATATCTCCTGTAAAAATTGTTCATATATTGTATTTCTTGAGTATTCCGTTTATTCTGTCGGTTATTTTATTACTGCTTCTAGTGAATGAATTTACGTTGTTATTGATTGTCATTGGCAGTGAAAGTAATACAATTACTATATAGTTTGACGGAAGTGATTAAATCAAAAACAAATTTCTTTTATTACTAGCAAATTCTTTTATAAAATTAAATGCATCCTTAGAATATGTGTTATATATAACCAACTTATTTTATAAAATTTGATTTGTACTTGCAATTTCATTGAACATATTAAGTTAATCTAGAACATAAATCGTAGTAAGTGTAACACTAATTTAATTAATTTTAATTTATTAAACTATTATGAGTTAGAAAGAAATTATTATTGGTCTATTGGAAGGCTAAGAGCTGTATATTCGTAAACTTTCAAAGTCATATAATTAAATTAAGAAGAAAAAACTATATAACGTTATTAAAGACCAAGAAATTTCTAACAAAATGTTCAGATTGGTTATGAGGATCTTGGATGACACAAATAGTAAAGAACAAAGCGAATCTACAAAATGAAATAGGAATAATAATTGGAAAGCAATAAAATAACGAAAAGGAAAAAGGTATAGGAATTCAATATTTAGGAATATGGCTCAAGAATGATTGCGGCAGAAAGATAGTGAAGGGGAATCGATGTGCGGGCGGTCCTTGTCCATTTTTAAAGTCAAAATTTATTTCAAGAAAGACAAATATCAATATAGAAGGTGATATTAAGAAGAACAGTTACTTATGAGTGTGGAACCTGGGTTTTGAACGACACATACACAGAGAGAAAGAGAAACGGAGGACTGGGGAGAGTGAGAAAGATAAAGAGAAGGGGAGAGACGACTAAAAATACGGGAGAGGAAAATATTGCAAAAAACTTATGAAGAGAAGAAAGTGGCATAAAGTTGAGAAAGAAGTAACGAAGAGGTAAATCAATTGTATGGAAAATCGTCAATTACAAAATGTGAAAAAGCTTAAAGAATAATCTGATTGAGCCCTGCATATGAGGAAAGAAAATGAGTCAATGAAAAGAACTTACGAGGCGCTCCAAAACTAGTTGGAGACAGGCGGCGGAAAAGGATTTGCAGGAGAATAGAATAACAAATTGGAAGAAAATTTTGCGAATAAAAGGAAACGTTAAGAGATTTCTAAGCAGTGGGATCAAAGGCTTTAAAAGATTTTTAATTTTATGAATTTGTAGATTTCCTTAGCAAAAAAATATTTATGGTACACATATTTTTATAAGTAAAATAAGTAAAACAGTAATTTTATAGATTCTTATTGTGATTATTTTCGTAATATCTTAATTAATTATTAATGCAAACGCACGCTTATAGTGAAGTAAAATAATATTAACGATGCCTTAGAGTTTTAAGATTCAGAAAAGCATACGCTTTTGTGTTATTGGACGTTTTTCATATATAAAACTTCTATCTTAAGAAATTAAAATTGTTTCTCTTTAAATTGACATGTCTTGTCACCATTATACTAATTTTAACTTCTAACATCTCGTCATTAAAGAAATGCGGGACGATGTAATCTTTAAACAGTATTTACACTATTAATATCTTACCAACAACGTAGCTTGATCTTCGTCTCGGGGACACTGTGTTGATGGCGAATTACGAGGATTTTTATATTGTTTTCCGACAACCGCTTCGGTAGATTCTTCGTCACCCTCCCATTCTTCCTCTTCGTCTTCATCTTCATCTGATGAATTTTTTCCAGTTGGTGTAGTCGTTTCGACAGAAACAGAACACACTGTAAGTAATAAATCATTTTCAATTATTCTACTTAAATAGAACATGCTCAGCAATGTCGTCATTCTCAATTAATGCATATTATCATGAAATGTTAAGAGGAAGAAAATTTTAAAACTATTTTATCCATGAGTCAATAATATTTTATATGTCTACAGGATGACTTGAATAAGGCATCTACACAGTCTGTCGCAGAGAAAACCGAAATAAAAACAAAAGAACCTATTTTGGTAAAATTCATTTATTTTATTCAAAGTAGTCGCCCCCGGTTTCAATACAACATTTTACATGGTCAATTATCATGTCGAATGAATTTTTAAGTTCATCTTTAGAGAATGTCCCTCAAGATCGCTGTCGAGGCCCTTTTAATGGCTTCGACATCGGCATAACGCTGTCGTTTCATCGGCAATTGTACTTTGGAGAATAGATTGAAATCACGGGGTCAAATCCGGTGAATGGTTGATGGTTAAAATGCCATTTGTAGTAAGAAAATCAGTGATAAACGTCGAGCGGTGAGGTGATGCATTATCATGTAACGAACACCAACTACCATTTTTACGCTGTTGAGGGCGTACACGACGTCTTTAATCAAGTCTGTACAATGTTAGCTTGTATGGAACAAACCTTGCACAAATCTTTCTCAGTCCCAAATGCTGTGTCAAAATGTGATGTATTGAATTTTTAGAAATATATAATTCCATTCCCAGGTATAGCAATGATGATTTCCGCTCATTTCTGATAAATTCACTCACAAGTTCGTTGTTACTTTCCATAACTACAGATTTTTTGGCACCAGAATGTTAGTCGTCATCTATGTCCACACGATCGTCTTTAAATCGTTTATATTACTCATATACACTCGTACGTGATAAACACGCATCACCATACACTTGTTTCATCAACTTAAACGTTTCAGTATACGATTTACCGAGTTTAAAACAGAACTTGATATTTGCTCTTTGTTCAAAATTCATTTTTCGACCAATGCCAAATACACACTGTTACTCTATGCGTAATTTTCTGCTTCTAATGATGTAAATGTCATGATCTTTTGACATAACATTGATGAAAGATATACTTTACTGGGGCATATTTTTTTAATAGATGGTAGGTTTTCGCTGCGACAGACTGTGTATGTATGTACCTACATATATATGGTGTAGAGACGATGTCCAGAAATTGCTATTATTAAGCGCAAAACTTTATCTTTTTCAGTAAATAAGAATTACTGCGTTTCGGTTATATGGACGAGAATCTGCTCCAGCACTTGAGCATAATATTAATATATTATACATTTTAAATGTATAACTATATAAAACTAAGGACCGAAATAAAATTTTCTAAATCAGCGGAAAGAGTTTCAATGCATTAAATACATATTTTTGAATATGCTTGTGCAGTGCGGTGACATTATTCCGACAGAGCTATTACTAGTGGAAAAAGTTAGACGACAATTTTTTACAATACAATCATTATTTAGTTGTATGTTACTATTGGTATTATTAATGATATGAGATTGTATTGCTGTCTAATTAACTTTGACCAGTTGCTTGCATAAACAAAGAATGACGCCATCATTGCAACGAAAAATAAGAAATATCATTGTAAGATGTCAAACCAATGTTAAAATATAGTTCTGCAGTATAACTTTTAAGAAAGAGTATCGAGCGATATAGTAAATAATTAAAAAGCTTTGGAATTAAAAAAGTAAACAATAGTACTGATTGTAATGTCAATAATAGGTATTACAATAAAATGATTTCTTCATTACATACAAACTCTAGAAATAAATCTACATATACCAGGTCGGCTGAAAAGTCCCCGGTCTGACACATAGATGGCGTTACTGTTATTAAATCCATATGTTTTTTAGATAGTACTAACCTCCAAACGAAACGTGTCAAAATTTGACAGCAATCCGACGATTAGTTACTGAGATATTGCGTTAAGAGTGAAGCTGCTTTTATTATTTAAAAATATTGGAAAAAAAAGAATTTCGTGTGCTGATAAAGTACTGCTTTTTGAAGGGAAAAAATACCGTTGAAGCAAAAGCATGGCTTGATGAAGAGTTTCCGGACTCTGCGCCAGGAAAATCAACCATAATTGATTGGTATGCTAAGTTTAAACGTGGTGAAATGAGCACCGAAGACGGCGAACGCAGTGGACGACCAAAAGAGGCTGTCACCGACGAAAACATCAAAAAAGTTCGCAAAATCATTTTAAATGACCGTAAAGTAAAGTTGATCGAGATAGCTGACATCCCAAAGATATCAAAGGAACGTGTTGGACACATCGTGCATGAATATTTGGGTATGCGGAAGCTCTGTGCAAAATAGGTGCCGCGCGAGCTCACATTCGATCAAAAACAACAACGAGTTGATGATTCTGAGCTGTGTTTGAAGCTGTTAAATCGTAATAAAACCGAGTTTTTGCGTCGATATGTGACAATGGATGAAACATGGATTCATCACTACACTCCAGAGTCCAATCGACAGTCAGCCGAGTGGACTGCACGCGATGAACCGGCTCCAAAGCGTGGAAAGACGCAACAGGCAGCTGGAAAAGTTATGGCGTCAGTTTTTTGGGATGCGCATGGAATAATTTTCATAGATTATCTTAAAAAGGGCCAGTCCATTAATAGCGACTATTATACAGCGTTATTGGACCGTTTGAAGAACGAAATCGCAAAAAAACGGCCCCATATGAAGAAGAAGAAAGTGCTGTTTCACCAAGACAATGCATCGTGTCACAAATCAATGAAAGCAATGGCCAAATTAAGTGAATTGGGTTTCGAATTACTTCCCCATCCACCGTACTCTCCAGATGTGGCCCCCAGCGACTATTTCCTGTTTGCAGACCTCAAGAGAATGCTCGCCGGGAAGAAATTTAGCTGGGATGAGGTGGTGATCGCCGAAACTGAGGCCTATTTCAAGGCTAAAGGCAATTCGTACTACAAAAATGGTATCGAAAAGTTGGAAGAACGCTATAATCGGTGTATCGCCCTCGAAGGCAACTATGTTGAATAATAAAATCGAATTTTGCCAAAAAACTGTGTTTTACTATGGTAGACCGGGAACTTTTCAGTTCGACTGTTACATAAACATACAAAAAGCATATTCTAAAAAGAACAACGATGGTCAACCAATTTCGTAATCAACAATAGAATATATAATGATCCGACTAATATCAACCATTTGTTCGCCACAATCCAAAATATGTCAACCACCTTCAAATAGGCGCACAAGGCACCACATCTTGTAGTAAGTTTGTGACGGATAATAAATAAAACCATACAGTATCAGCTGGGTACAGTCCTAGCTCACATACATAGATATGTGGCTTGAGTGAAGTTTCCCGCTGTTAGGTTGAGAAAGTATTAGAAATCTTCACAATAATAATAATAATTATTTTTCAACGGTATATAAAGCAAATTTACAATTATACATAAAAATACTTGAAACAAAACAGATATATATATAGAAACATTTGTAACAAAAAATATAAAAAATAATGAAATGGAAGAAAAACTAAAAAATAATTCATTGCAATTAATTAACAGAAACAAAAATTATATCACTATAAAATACATTAGCATTATGACACATTGTTGAGAGAGGAGAACTTTATAGCTACAGCAGAAAATTAGTTCTAGAAAATGGTAGGACAGGAGACAGTATAAATGAGGTACAAAAAAATTAATAAAGGAAGCAATTGCGGCGAGTCCATAGAACTGTGAATCAGTCTCTGTAAAAGTTTTGCTCCACGAATTTATCAACGATTTTGAAAGGATACCATATATAGCAAACCATTTTCGTTGCGTTTCAAAACAGATATCAATCTAGTAATTTAAGTATTTTAATAGACATCGTTGAACCAGACAATTGCAAATGAATATAGTACGGCGACCATACGGCTGAAACATATTCGAATATTTAAATTTTGATTGTAATGAACGTAGTATTACTAGAATTAAAACAGCTTTATTTTATGCAAATAAGAAGTAAAATTTAAACGATATGTCGAGCATTTAACGAATTTTTGATTTGATAATAGTTAATTACTAATTCCATTGTAAAATTACCATATTATGCATTTAAACGGGCTTGCGTCAAGGTGGCCCTGGATCTAATATTATAGGTCGCAACACTTGACTTAATTGAATGATTATTCTAACCTAAATAATGTTTAATATCAAAATATCATTAGTGAATATTTAAGTAAGATGCAATTCATAAAATTGAAGCGAATTATTCAAGAAAGTATCTTAAATACATTTTATGTACATATATATATTCTCATATGTAGATTCGATATAAAATTTATTTAAAACCATCTTTATTAACATAGAAGTATGTAGTAGCCATATACACTTTAAAAAAAAAGAATCTCAAATAGTAATTTTAAAAAGGATAGTTTTTAATACAAAATAAAGTAAATAATAAAAAAATAACGAAAAAGAAACATCAAAAACACAGTATAATCAAATCATTTGTGACGACCGAATATTCATGAGTCGACACTATATTCAAAAATGAATATTCCATATGTAGTCATCATAACCATTTTGAAAATAAAAAATACACTAAAATCTGTGGCCGCAAATTCAAACTGTTTTCAATTACATTGTATTTTGTGGTCTCATATTTTCATTTACAGTAACTCTTATTTACTATTACTTTGTATTATTAAAACAGTAAAAATAAGTTAATATTTAAGTCATTGCACGACTTTCTTCTGATGGAGTATAGATTCGCAAATACTTTTTTCGAGAGAATGGAAATACATCGAGAAGTATTCTGAAATAGTCCTCAAATTTATTAGTTTATTTAATTGCTCCGAAAACAACGAATAAATTCGCCATTTATTATTTTAAAACACTGGATTTATATATTTACCTCTTTAACTTACAATTGTATATTTATCACTAACGCAAAAACTCTAAACGTTTCTCAGAATGTGCATTTACTAAAACTATTTAAAATGATAGAACCTGGCCTAAATCAATTCTTATAACATTCGACTTTTCGTGAACTACCGGTGTTATAATTCCAAGAACAGTTATCATTTAGAAGATGTATTTATTGTTATAATTTTATGGATAAAGATCTTAAGTTGACAACGTCATTTCGAATATCACAATTTATTAATGGGTTGCGCAATTTAAACATAATGATTCACTGAAGATGTGCGAGTAGAAATATCGAAAACCGAAGCACTTCGTAAGTATTAAATTAAATGAAAGATATAGTTTTAAGCGAGTTCATATTAGCTAAAAATACTTAGGTGACTAAATTTTGAATAATTTTTGTTTTTTGTCAAAAATGAGCTACGTATATATATATATATAATTTAGTGACTTAAGTATTTTTTAAACAAGTAGGTATACTAAGTAAATTAGAAGATGGAGGGTAAATGCGAGTAGTATTAGCCCACTTTAATTTTAATAGAAATACGTAAATTAAAACACGTTGGAAATAGGAACGAACCCTGAATCGAGAAGGAGGTACGTGGGTTGTCTTTTAAGTTTTGTATATAAAACTGGAATAAAATAGTAAATAGCTTTTAAAGACTTAATTGTTTTACGAAGTATTCTCAGTAAAAAAATCGATGGGATTTAGGTCTGGACTTTACGGAGGATGGTCTAACAATTCCACGTTTTGTTGCGTTCAAAATTAATTTGTCATGCGTGCTGTGTGCGAACTTGCATTGTCTTGCTGGAGGCGATGACTTGCAGCAAACAAGTGGTTGTATACCAATCAGCAATAATTATAAATTATACGAGGGAGCGTTTTTATATTCGCGGAATGAGCGGGTTGTAGAGGGGTGAGTAGGCGCATTGGGGGCGTGGCCTATGCAGCGACTCATGATTAGTATAAATACGAAGTTTCATTGTTATTAGACAGTTAGTCTTTGAGCTATCGTCAACCAAGTAACATAATCAGGAGTGAAAAGTGAAATATGGAAAAAATCGAATATCGTGCCGTATAAAGTTCCTTACCAGGCAAGGAAAATCAGTCGCGACCATAATGAATGAGATGTCATTGGTTTACGGCGACTCTTGTCCAGGAAAAACCATGGTGTACAAGTGGCATAGTTTATTTAAACAAGGAAGGGAATCCCTTGAAGACGACCCGAGGCCGGGCAGGAGCATTGAGGTGACCACGCCAGCACTTATCCAAAAAGTTGAACAAATTGTACTTGAAGATGCTCGACTAAAGAAGAAAGATGGGTGCCGAGAATGCTCACGCCGCCGCAAAAACAACAGCGCGTAGGGTATTCGCGTGCATTTTTGGACCTCTGTAATGAAGACAAGGATGGTGTATTGAGTGGAATTGTTACTGGAGACGAAACTTGGGTTCATAATTATGAACCTGAGTCCAAACAAGACTCCATGCAGTGGCATAAAAAGGGCACAGCACCTCCCAAGAAATTTAAAGTGTCACAATCAGCTGGGAAACTCATGGCAACGGTATTTTGGGACTCGGAAGGAATATTGTTGATTGATTATAAAGATGAAGGTGTTTCTATAACCGGAGAATATTACGCTTCAATATTAGAGCGACTAAAAGAAGCCATTAAAGAGAAAAGATGGGGAAAATTGACAAAAAGTGTTCTGCTTTTGTACGACAACGTGCCCGTCCACAAGAGCCGCGTTGCGTTAGCTGCCCTGCATAAGGTGGGCTTCGAAATTGTGAATCACCCACCCTACAGCCCAGACCTGGCCCCGAGTGATTATTACCTGTTTCCGAAAATGAAAAAAGATCTGCGGGGTAAAAATTTACTGCCGATGATGAAGTCAAGGAGGCAGTTTCGGCGTATTTTGCAGATAAAGAGAAATCATTTTTTTATGAGGGTATAAATAAATTAATTGAAAGATGTGAAAAATGTATCCGTCTTGCAGGTGAATATATTGAAAAAGAAAAATAATTTGTTTTTTTATTTCCACCCCTTGTCCCCCATTCCGCGAATATAAAAACGCTCCCTCGTATGTAAAACAGTTCTTTGATATTGTAGAGGAATTATTGCTACACGACCGTCTTTCGAGACAAATGTCTTTTGTCTTTTGTCGGCTTTTCTTCACCTTGGAACACCCAAACAGACGACTTATTTTCTGGCGTTTATTTTCTGGCTCGTATGAGTAAATCCAAGATTCATCACAACTGATAATGTTGTACACGTTTCTAGAGTTTTTGGCGTTGAAGCCATCTGGAGTATTTTAACATTAATTCACCCTAGCTGTTTTTTGTTCTTCGATCAACAGATGCGGTACACAACAGAAAACTAATTTTTTTACACACAATTCTATATGCAAAATTTTTTGAATTGAAGTATTTGAAATTCCCAATAATGGTTCAATCTGGAAATATATCACATGTTGATCTTCATTGATGATCTTGTGTACAACATGTACATAAATAACAACATTGCCTTGGCTCGCCAGTGGTCCAGATTGAAAATATATGGAGTATAATTGTTAAAGAAAATCTGAACTATGTGGCACATTGTGCTTGAAACATGAAATAATTTAATAAATTTATTAATAATTTCAATGCCACGTACCAGCTAGTTATTGATGGTAACGGAACTATAATAAAATATTAATGAAATCGTGCTGTGTTCTTTTTGTTAATTATTTTTTCGTAGATGTAAATTTTAATATTTTGTAAAGAGAAAATAGTCAAAATATGAATAAAAAACCGGTTTTATATCTCAAAAATAAATTCATAAGGCTTATTAACAAATGATTTACACGCATTCTGTAAAGTATATTATTGAAATTGGTGCATTTTGAATAAGAAACATGTAAATGAATAAACTTTTAATAAAATATAACATTAATTATTATAAATGGTTTGATGAATAAATTATTTGTAAAATTAGATTTAACAAAAACAAGCCGTTTCACTCGTTCGACTTAAAAACCGACTCGTCATGAATTCTCATTTTGTACTAGTTTCATAAGTAGCTATTATAAATTATATATAAAACATTTTGTGAATTAGTGAAAATCGTTTAAAGGAAAAATATGTTCCTCGGTGTAGAACGCCTTTTTTGTGTTTTGCCTAGTTGCAATTCTCGGCTGATTCTCTGGGCTCAATGCAAAAATAATGGCGTTATACGCCTAATAACATATACCATTTTTTAAACTTATTAAAAACCATTAACATTTTGCAAGAATGATCATTTGGCTTTCCATATATTACAACTGTTTTAGTTTTTGGGGGAAAAATTTATTGTAGATTACAAGACCTGGGATAAATTGCTAATTGTAAGTAAACAATTTCTAAATTCAATTAATTTTATTGAACTTATTGTTATTATTTTAATATGACTAAGTAGGAAAATGAAATGTATAATTGGTATACGTGGTGTGACTATAAAAAAGTCGGCCTGGTACTTTTTCTTCCGCAGATAAACTATGAACGCGCCAAGTTGAACGGTACGTGACACGCGACATCTCCTCTCTATTGCCAACATCGTCATAGTGGACTTTGCATGGAATATTCATGGGATTGCATGTGTTAATTGGGTACCTGAAAGTGAAACTGTGAAACAACATTAGTATAATGAGGCCCTGATTACCCTTTGTGAACAAGTAAGAAAACGATGACCTGGATTGTTGAAAGACAAGTAATGTTTTTTTCATTAAAACAGTGCTCCAGTCAATACTGCGCTGCCTCTCAAGAAGTTTTTGGCCAACTATCAGATCCTGACGTTAGAATGTTCAACCTATTTACCAGATCTCACCCTACTTTATCTATTTTTCATGATTAAATCATCACTGGGACATACTTTTTAAATTCGGAAAATTGCAGATAATTAGAAATAAAAAACAATAAAACCCACCGGGAGCTTGTCAGCCTACTCAGTCGAAGACCACCATTGTCTGTTGTTAAATGAATAAAGCAGCGCCCTGTCGGGGCAGGAACAAATAATCTCGTGCCCCTTCTTAGGAATTACACATTCCAAAAGCGTATACACAATATAATAACAAAAGATATAAGAATAAAAAACACAAATATTGTAGAATAACGTAATTTCGCTTTAATTAAAAAAAAATTAAATCAAAGATAATGTATAAGTTAGTATTAAATTCATAGTGAAATATCTAATATAGACAAATAAGAAAAGTAGCAAATTAAAATCGTTGATGCATTAGTTTGAATACCAAGTTTTTTTATATATTACATAATTCTATAGAAAAAAAAATTAAGCAGTTTTTCCAGAAACTGGGCTAAGTTTCATTTACAAAAGAAAATGTACAAATTAGAATCCGTATAATGGAGTTCAATTTACTTAATTTTGCAAAGTTTATATAATATTTAAATTTACAATAAAGAAAAATAAGTAACATTTAGAAAATTCAACTTGCTTGAGATAATAAAAACAGGAGATATAAAAGTACTTCCAAAAAACGTAAAAAATTAATTCATAGAAAAAAATTACGTAAAATGCGGACACTAAATTTCACAAAGAAAGTATGGAAGAAAAATTGCTGATTTTGGTAATGTCGACGATTTTCAAGCGATGGTTCAACTAACCATGTGGTAACACTCTTGACATGAAAACGTTACAATTAATTGATCTTCGCAGTTAATTAGTGCTAAAATTTCATACTTGATTTTATTTAACATTCGTAAACAACCAACACTTAAAATTCTTATTTGACTAATACTAACACTCTTCTAATCGAAGGAGCTAGAAAATAAGCTTTTCAGAAATAACTTAAATACAGTTAACGCACAATTAGATGTGCTGCTCAATAATTGCAAATCATTAAAACTAATTCAGAATTTCTCTGATAAAACTAACACATCAAATAATCTCTTTCTATTCAAATTGTTTCAAATAATATTTCCTTATTATTTAGCAGATCTCCAAAATTAAAAGTAAGATATGCATGCCTATACATACGTATAATTATGTAGAAACACGCGTCACGAAACCAAATAAAGGAATAGACACAAAACACTTCAAAATATGATCAATAAGGTTGATATATAACCAAAACCAAGATGTACATCTTGGTTTTGAACGGTGTGGATCGCGTACGGAGTTTGATTTTCGTGCGGTTGTTTTTCGCCGTGTTATACCAGGTGCGACACTTTGAAATTATCTGCTGATGATGACAACTTGGTTGTCAAAATGCGTATACAGAATTTACAAAAGTTAATGTGGAAAGGGGTTATATATCAACCTTATTGATCAAGTCAATCAACCACAGGCTCCATCAAATTCAACCACTTCAAAATAACCAAAGAAAACCAAGCAATAACGATATTAAACTAATGAAAGAGATAATTAAACAAACGGGATTTAAAATTAATCTGTAAACAATTCAAAAATGACGCAATAGCTGGAAAAATACTTCATGAATGTACTCTAATACAACGACTTAGTATCGACACAACCCTCAAAACAACAACAATAACGTGTATTAAAAAGAAAAATGATTACGTGTAAGAACAGTCAGAAAGAAGTAAACTAAATTAAAACATAGCTCTAGATCGATAAATTATATAGAAATTCAAGAAGAGACAACATGGTTATCACGAATATAAACAACAAAAACATTTATGGGAAAACCAAATAAAAATGTATTTACTGGAGTGTAGATACGAGGGAGCGTTTTTATATTCACGGAATGGGGGACAAGGGGTGGAAATAAAAAAACCAAATTATTTTTCTTTTTCAATATATTCACCTGCAAGACGGATACATTTTTCACATCTTTCAATTAATTTATTTATACCCTCATAAAAAATGATTTCTCTTTATCTGCAAAATACACGAAACTGCCTCCTTGACTTCATCATCGGCAGTAAATTTTTTACCCGCAGCTCTTTTTTCATTTTCGGAAACAGGTAATAATCACTCGGGGCCAGGTCTGGGCTGTAGGGTGGGTGATTCACAATTTCGAAGCCCACCTTATGCAGGGCAGCTAACGCAACGCGGCTCTTGTGGACGGGCGCGTTGTCGTGCAAAAGCAGAACACCTTTTGTCAATTTTCCCCATCTTTTCTCTTTAATGGCTTCTTTTAGTCGCTCTAATATTGAAGCGTAATATTCTCCGGTTATAGAAACACCTTTATCTTTATAATCAATCAACAATATTCCTTCCGAGTCCCAAAATACCGTTGCCATGAGTTGCATGGAGTCTTGTTTGGACTCAGGTTCATAATGATGAACCCAAGTTTCGTCTCCAGTAACAATTCCACTCAATACACCATCCTTGTCTTCATTACAGAGGTCCAAAAATGCACGCGAATACTCTACGCGCTGTTGTTTTTGCGGCGGCGTGAGCATTCTCGGCACCCATCTCGCGCTGACCTCAGACATGCCGAGATGATCGTGTAGGATTTTAAAAATTGTTGTATCGGATACTCCAACCATTTCTGCGAGTTGTTTCTTCTTTAGTCGAGCATCTTCAAGTACAATTTGTTCAACTTTTTGGATAAGTGCTGGCGTGGTCACCTCAATGCTCCTGCCCGGCCTCGGGTCGTCTTCAAGGGATTCCCTTCCTTGTTTAAATAAACTATGCCACTTGTACACCATGGTTTTTCCTGGATAAGAGTCGCCGTAAACCAATGACATCATATTCATTATGGTCGCGACTGATTTCCCTTGCCTGGTAAGGAACTTTATAACGGCACGGTATTCGATTTTTTCCATATTTCACTTTTCACTCCTGATTATGTTACTTGGTTGACGATAGCTCAAAGACTAACTGTCTAATAACAATTAAACTTCGTATTTATACTAATCATGAGTCGCTGCATAGGCCACGCCCCCAATGCGCCTACTCACACCTCTACAACCCGCTCATTCCGCGAATATAAAAACGCTCCCTTGTATAAGGAACAATGAGATGGATGTAAAGCAAGCTTTTAATATACAAGGTACGAACAAAAGAACAGTTAATTCTATATAGTAAATAGTTAATTTTAAGTTACGTAAAACAATTGGATGAAATATGTAAAGGAACAAGAGAAAGCATAATTAATAGAGAAAACAATACTGGGACCAGTAGATATAAAGATAACAGTCACGAAGGTATTACATGTACACGGTGAAGTGAAAACATGTAATAGAATTAAGATTATCAAAAATAATTAATTATTATAAGCAAAGGAATATATTTACACTAGATAATTAATATTATACTATCTCTTCACTTTAGTAATGTTAATATACCGATTAAACGGATTTGATTCTAGCGGTAGCGTATTATAAGTGGTATGATATGCATACAATATAGATATTGATAGTTGGCACACAATTATCTGCGTTGCCAGACGTTGCAATTCATTGTATCGTCATTCGAGCAGCTATTACACCTGTCAAATTTAAAGTTTACATATGATACCAATACTACTACATTGTCATGTTAATTAACTTGACTGACTAAATGAAGATTCACAATTCATTTAACGTCTAATGATAGTTTTCTGTTAGCAGAATAATGTTGACAGTTCCCTGTCATCAATATTCTTACGCAGCATCTAGCAACGTATACATTTGTGTGCCAATTTAGATACATGTATATAGTTCTGTTATACTACATTGAATACATTAGTTTATCTGTAAAGCGAAGAAAATGTAACAACTTCTTTTATAGCCACACCTCGTATATGTAGATACAGTAGTATGTTCGTAGTACATATAATAATATTATGTTAAATTTAGTTTTAGAATGATTCATCTCTAGTATTAAAGTAAGGTCAAAACCATAATTGGCAATAAAATTTTAAGTCATTAATTAATCTAATAATTTAAAAGATTCAATCATCGAGTTGAGTTATACATGTAATTATTTGTATCAAACGTTAGTTTAAATATATATGCCGCTAATACAAGCCTTTTAAATAAATAATAATAATGTTTTTAGCATATTTCAACAATTAGTATTTTATTATATTTAGAATGATTATAGGCTCTATTCAAATAAATAATGGAAATTTGTAAAAGAAACTTTTATTATCTTTAAGTAAGCTTTATAAACCTATGTTGTTCATAAAAAACGAATCGCTATTGCTGTAGAGCAGAAATATTGTCAATTATGATACATTACATGTTCGTAAGAGTTAATTCTCTGCAACAAATGAAAGTTATTTTTTCGTTTCTTTTCTCAACTTGCTTATGTTACTATCTATCCAACATATAGTTGTTTCACAAAATGTAATATCGGTGATAATAGATGATATTTTTTCGGGACATGTAAAGGAAATCCTCGTAAATATTTCTAATAATCAACAATAACATCCAGAACAATACTGACATAGGCAATGGTTCTTATAATAGAGGATAATTATTCACATTGCAATAATGCAGGTAGTATAGGGAGTTTCAGAAAGGAATTCCGGCTTGGAAGATACTGCTACGTTAGGACGTCCTACCTCATTTGTTATCGAGGAGAAGATTGATGCTGTCAGGAAAATGCTCGAATTTGTAATAATAATAATAATTTATTGATGTATATGTACATACACACGTCATTACATGATATAAATGAATAAAAACACAAAAAAACCTTTGTGGCTCACAATAAATACGCCACCAAACACTTTAAAACTCGCAAGATTTATACAAAACACGGTATAACAATGAAAACTTAAAAACACAAAAATGGCAATGTCAACATTTATATTTCAGAAAGTCATTTACTGAAAAGAAACAATCCTCCACCAGCATTGTTTTTTAAATCTTTTGAGTCTGATCCATGGTAGGCCCGTAAACCTATCAAGCAAAGCATTGTATATCTTCACAGCCAGGTAATTTGAACTTAGCTGACTTTTCCTAAGGTGATGATACGGTATGACCAAAGTACTCTGGATTCGTTTTTCATATTCATGAAAATCACCATTTTCGCAGAACCTACTTGGCGACTTATGAACAAATTCCAGGCAAGCAAGTATATACAAGGATGGGAAGGTCAGTATTTTTTGAATAGATTTACGCAACTTGTGGTATTAGATACATCACTAACGGCTCTGATTGCACTATTTTGCATTCTGAAAACCGCCCCAGCCGCGCCAGACGCAACCCACATCAATAGGTCATACATGGCCCTACCCTGCATAGTATTATACACAGTCCTAGCCGCCTCGGGTGTAGCCACAAGTTTCACTCTTCGTATAGAGTATATTGCTGACGCCAGATTGCGACACAAGTTAACAATGTGGCACTGCCAAGTCAGGTTGCTCGCAATTTGGAGGCCCAGAAACTTAATATTTACTTTGGGCCCCCGCCACTCCCCTTGTTGCTATTGTCAGCTGTTGGGTTTTGTCATGATTCAGTTTCAGAAGATTGCTACTAAACCACTCGCTTACCTCTTCCAATGCGGTCTCCATATAAGCCCTTGCAACTTCCCTGCACTGGGCACGCACTATTATGGACGTATCATCTGCAAACTGGGTGACTTTACCCATGTATGTATTTTTTATTGCGAAAGCGGTTGCGGAGCATGTGGTGCTGGAAACACACAGTCACCGCAGCACAGTACGCCGATGAATGCCTACCCATATTTGTAGTATTCAAAAACTTTCGTCTTCACTCGAGATTAAGTACCTGTTTTTTGCTTGATAACGCTCTGGCCCATTGCTTCAATGTTTTTACCGAGTATTTTGAAAGAACTGGACTCGACAGATTAGATCTCGTTCTATGCGACTTCGGGTTGTTTTACTGTGTGAATAACGAACTGAAAGGAAGAAATTTTTTAACGATGAGGATATTCTTAGCATATAGAATGACGGTTATGCCTAGTGTTTAGAAGAGGTGTCGAAAATATTTTGATGAATTCTGAAAATTAAAGCTCTATTGCTAATTTCTAATTTGTAGTGAACTTTGTATTATCTATAATAAAAATAAGATTGTAATGGGGTTTCTTCAGTGTATATACTTTTTATTAGCAAGTAGAACTAAATTATTCATTGATTAAAATGTTCTTTTCAGATTCATAATATTGAAAACTGCTTAAATTAGTTTAGAATGAACTGCATTCGTTATTCTAAAATGTCTAGATTGTCCAAAAAGCATTATTATCGAATCATATACAGTGAGTTCATTAATGATTGAGATGGAACCTTATGCAACCAAACATACACTATTGGTAGCCTTACATTCAAAATTCCCTAGACCCTAGAAATCTATAGTTTTAAAAAAATTATCCAACACACTTAATATGAAATTAAATCCAACTTACCGCTCTAACCACCAAAAATTTACCAATACTTCTGAAAATTACTGATAATTGATAACACGTAATTACAAATCAAATAAGGCAAAATGTCAAACAATTTAGTAGGGTTATAAAAAGAGATCTGTCACGATCTAGTTACAAGGATATTTCATACCAACTGTAATCTTTGTTGTTGTATACTTGGTTGCATAATCCATCTCAATCTTTATTGAACACATTGTATATTTGTCCATGTTTGTAAAATATAATAAGATCTTTTGTATTCGTTTTTAAAACTGATTTAATTTTTGAGGATAACACTTATTACACGTAATGTGGGTAAAAGACGACATTAAATATTAGCATAAAAAAAGGAAAAACATTGATATGAAATGTTGCAAATAGAAATTGATCTTTTACTTGAAAATCATAGAAAAATTGATAATTATTTTTCCATAGTGATTTATTCTTGTGATAAAGGCATTTATTATTTTCACACTATCTTTCAATGTGTATATTTTTAAATAAAAATATTTGATGCACTAAAGCCTAACATTTTTTAAAGATTTTCATTTCATTGTTAAATGCATATATTGGTGGTACTACAAGCTACATATATACATACCAACTATAACAGGAAGTGTCACATTGTAAATAACTTGAAACATGTGTTATAATAACGCTCATATAAGAAGATACATGCATTCATAGAATGTAGAAAAGACTAAAATTTAAAAAGAATTGAAACGAAACTTAGAGATATACCATTTATCTACAAATAATCTTAGAATATACATATCTATGTTAAACGTACACGTAAGTCATTTAATATTTAGTATATTACTATTTCTTAAGAAACTGTCTTTTGATTTTGTTATAAGATTCGCGAATCTGATTGTAGTATCAACATCAAAGAAGTAATTGCTTTCAAAAAAATATCATAAGTGTGTGTGTGCCAAAGTGATTGCGGTTATATTTTTGTTCTAATTCTCAAATAAGTTGGTAGTATTGAATCACTTCCAGTGACATTTTAAATTACTATTGCAATCACTTGCAGTGGCGTTTTAAATTACCACGTATTTAATACAAAAATATATTTAATATTTCCGTATAACCGTCATGGCAAACATAATAATTTTTATTTCAAGAAGATAGTTTATTTTTATATTTTAAGAAGATTTTGAAATAATTTTATGTAAATAATATATTCTATCGATCAGATAAATAATAGTCTGGAGGTTTTGAAACAGTCACTTAGAAGTCCCTTTGAAAATTTCAAAAAGGATGAGTTATATAGAGTGTTATTTTTGGAAATATCCTAGAGTTGATCATCATCATCTAATTGTGCAATCAATTATTAAAAAATAACTATAAGAAATTTTTTGTGGAAACTATTGCATGGAAAAACCTATAATTGATCAACTACTGTGGTATTGCTACCCACATATCAATTTTAACTAGATGCAGCGCAGTTTCTGTAAAGTTATGAGGATTTTCAGACGTTTAAACCCCTATAGATTAATTTTAAACTTTAATTATTATTTACCAGATGTACCGGAAAGTCATTACCGGTTTTTTCGTAAAAAAACTACATAATTTTCAAGAAAATGGGAAAATGTATTTATTTAAAGTATTGGCCACTTACAGATCTGGCCCATCTTTCAGGCAATTTATGGATGCCATACCAAAAAAACTGTTTGTTCTTTGAGCAAAACCATTCATCGAACCATTTGCTAACTTTTTCGAAATTGGCGAAGTGTTGCTTTGCAAGCGCGTGTCTCATTGATACGAAAAGGTGATAGTCGGACGGGGCAAGGTCTGGAGAGTACGGCGGGTGCGATATCATGTCCCATTCAAGTGCTTTCAACACTTCCTTGACCGGTTTTGCTGTAGGAGGCGGCGCATTATCGTGTTGTAAAATCACTTTACCATATCTTTGGGCCCATTCTGGACGTTTTCCTATCAATGCATGGCTCAAATTGACAATTTCTTGTCGATAGCGATCAATATTAAATGTATCACCAGGTTTTAGCAGTTCGTAATATACCACGACACTCTGGTCCCTCCAAACACAGAGCATTGTCTTGCAACCAAAACGATTTGGCCTTGGAGTCGATGGCTGACTTTGCTAGGTGATAATCATGATTTTTTGCGCTTAGGGGTTTCGAAATAAATCCATTTTTCATCAATCATACCTTTGAAGCAGAATTTCACAGACGATTTTCCATTTACCTGTCACTAAATTGATGTGGCACCTATTTTCCCATCTTTTGGATTTTTCCCATTTCTCGTGATCAGTCGTTAATCGTTTCTTGGGCCATATATACCGCTTCTGCCAATTGTTTTTGAGTTTGGGTTGGGTCTTCATCTAATAACTCCTGCAGTTTCCCATCTTTAAACTTTGTCGGTCTATCAGAACATTATTTGCCCTGCACATAGAAATCACCACTTCTGAAATGTCGAAACCACGCCTCACAGGTTTTTTCGGTAGGAGCATGCTCACCGTAAGTTTCTACCAGCAACCTATGACTTTCATCGGCGTTTTTCTTTTGATTAAATAAGAAAAGTAATGCGTGTTGCAAATGCACTTTGTCAGTCACGAAACTCGACATAAATCTATGACAATGGTACTTTCTTAATATATATATATATATATAATATATTATATGTATAGCTTTGAAGCTTGATGTCAGTAGAATAAAATGACATATGTGTTATACATTCATATACATACTTAAGCCCAGCGACATCTGTTAGAAGAAACTGGTAATGACTTTCCGGTGCACCTGGTAAATTATTATTAAACCAATTATTGTAAGCTACTATAGATTTAGGACTGTAAAGATACAGTATCTGTACAACGATACATCTGAATGAATATCACGAATAATACTGCGAATAATTGAATGTACTTAGTTGACTCTGAGTTATATAGTATTGTTAAAATTACTTGTTTCTGCTGACAAATATTTTTTTTACTTCATTTGACATCAGTTTTGATATCATCAACATTCTCTGTTAACGAACTAGTTTGCCGATTATCCGCTACAAATATAATGTTTGTTCTCAAAACATTGCAAAATTCGCTGTTTGTGTTGGTCAAATATATCGTAATCGATATTTACATTAGGTAGCTGTTCGGTAAATTAGTCACAATGGCAATGAATAAAACCATATTCCATTTGCATTCTGCGTTTCTTTGTGAAAATGGGATATTAAGGTAAAGGCATCTGGTTCAAATTGGGCTATATAAAGTATTATTATTACGTACATAGAGTTTAGAAAAAATAATTGATGAGATCGATACCTACAAAACTGTGAAAACAATGACGCAAAATCGCTTGATACATCTATGTAAAATTAATCTAATTTGGAACTCAAGAATAACAAATAACGTACCATAGCAAATCGAAAAAGTAAGAGTTCCTAAAAGCATATTTATGTCATAGTCAATGATTTTGATACATTCAATAGAAGAATTCATTTATATGTCCACATTTTCTAACATTATTACTTCTTAATTACTTAAGGTTGATATATAACCCCTAAGGGAGAAGACTATGGAAGTACGCAAGGCTGCTAACACCAGTAAGGATCTGAAATGATATTATTAACATTTTATACGAATATTTTCATATGAGAAAGTTGTTAAGGAGATTATATGCCATATTTACTGGCAATTTAATACAAGGATAGATGAAAAACCTTTGTAAGGACAGTTTTGCACTTTCAACGTAGTTGATACATTATTACCAACCCGAAATTAAAAAAGTTTCAAGACAATGAGTTGCAGTCGAGAAATCTGCTCTAAAGGAGGTGAAAATCATTCTCCCAGTTGGATAAGTAATGATCAATGTTTCATCCCACACTTACGCCGTCAGTGTGTTTATTGACTTTTTGAAAAAAAAGTAAAACGATAACTATGTATTAATAATTATGCAGCCTTGATGAATCATTTAAATGAACAAATAAATGAAAAATGATCGCTCTTCTACAATTGCTACCAACAAATTACAGGAATTACAATAAGAAGCCCTTGGACGTTCTCTCTACGCATCAGATTTAGCCCCTTTTTAACTGTTATCCTCTTCTGAATGTAAATAAATGGTCGGCGAGAAAGAAATTTAGATCTAATTATGAGGTTAGTGTGCTTTCAAAACCTAGATAAATCGAACTATAAGGGATTGCAAAATAACATATTTGAAGGAAGCCTGCGTAGCAGAATAAAAATAAGGAAAAAAAATTTTTTTTTTGAAAAATTGTCTTTTTGGTTTCTGCACAGATTTATCGATATGCACACGCATATGTGAAAGTTATTAAGAATACACACAGTCTGCCTCAGCGAAAACAGAACTTTTTTAAATTAAATACAAAAGCTTACTGTTTTGGTAGAATTCGTTTATTTTATTCATTTTTATTCGGCTTCAATACAACGTTTTGCACGGTCAATTAACATGTTGAATGAATTTTTAAGTTTTTCTTTAGAGATGTCCTTCAAAAATGCTGTAGACGCCTCTTGAATGGCTTCAAACGTCGACATAACGTTGTCTTTTCATCGGCAAATGTAGTTTGAGAATAGATAGAAATCACAGGAGGCCAAATCCGGTGCATACGGTAAATGGTTGATGTTTAAAATGCCATTTCTAGTTAGAAAACAGTGATAAGCGTCGAGCGATGAGATGGTACATTATCATGTAATAAACGCCAGCTATCATTTTCTCAATATTCAGGGCGCGCACTACAAATATGCGCCAAAAGGCGCTTCATAGCACCAAGATAATATAGAGTATTGACTATTTGACTAGCTGGTACAAACTCTTTGTGCACTATACCTTTTGAATCATAAAAACGAATCAACATTATCTTCATTTTTGACTTCTCCAAACGACTTTTTTCGGTCTTTCTTGGGTTGGATGCTTCCACTCATCGCTAGTTACAATAGAATACCTGATATTTCTCGTACTTTTTTGAATCTTTAATCAAGTATGTTCAATGTTGAATTCGGAGTAATTTTTGTTCATCAGTTAGCTTGTGTAGTACAAACCTTGCACAAATATTTCTTAGTCCCAAATGCCGTGTCAAAATATGATGAATTGAATCTTTGGAAATATTTAATTCTATTCCCACGTATTACAATTAGGATTTGGGCTCATTTCTGATAAATTCATGCAAAAGTTCGATATTACTCTCCGTAACCACAGATTTTTTGTACCAGGATGTTCATCTTTAAATCGTTTGTACCACACATACACACTCGAACGTGATAAATAGGCATCATCATTCAATTGTTTCAGCAAATTAAACGTTTCAGTAAACAATTTACCGAGTTTAAACAGAACTTGATATTTGTTCTTTGTTCAAAATTCATTTTTCCACCAATGCCAAGTACACACTTACTTTATGCGCAATGTCTCTGCTTCTAATGATACAAATGTCATGATATTTTGACATATCATTGGTGAAAGATCTACACTACCGAAGCATGTTTTTGTCAATAGATGGCGCTACTAAGAATTAGTATTTTAGTATGTGTGTATTGCATATTCCTTAAACAATGTTTTCTGGCAGAAAGGTCCTAACCTACTGTCTTCCTAAAATATTGTATGATACAACCAATATTTCGTACAATGGTAAATATCTTAGATGAAATGAACATAAATTAATTTGGTACTGTTATCTGAAATAAATAAATTCAGCTTCAAATAAAAAATACTAGACCAAATTAGAATTGAAAACACGATTGGATGACGAAACGAATTACAGAAAAAGACGTGCCAAGTTCTAGTAACTGCAATAAATTCTCGACAATGTAAAGGTCTTTTTTACTTATTATGTCAAAAATATTAAAAATGATTGCAAAAACTTTTTGTAGTTTCCGAAATTATAAATAACTAGGTATTTTTACCGGGGTAGTTTATCAAAATTATTTCCTCTTCTGTGTATATCAATAGAGTCAATACTCATGTATCTGCGAAATTATCTGTTTCTTCATACAGTTAAAATTGATATCAAAAGATAATGCCGTTTTCTCGAAACACATTTGAGATATCTTTGCTAGATGTGTATACATCATTTCCTTGCCTATGTTCATGCATGTACGTACATATAGTAATTTCAAATTCTTTAATACATCAAGGTATAAATTTGTAATTAAATGTTGTAAACAGCAGTGAATTAAAAAAAAATCATAGTTTATTTGATATGAAAAGTAAGTTTACCAAAAACAATATGGAAAATATATTATATATAATAGTTGAGCCAATAATAAGAAATAATTATAAAACTTGTTTGGAAATATTTCATACACAAAATACTAATTATTTTTTCATGTATAAGAAAACTGACATTATATTAAATTTTTTTCAATCGAATGGATTCCTTAGAATGTGTAACATAACCAGATTTAAATCTAGTTCTTCCGAAACAAATAAACGCTTACTTAAATTATTATAAATTTGTTTTTTTACATATACTACCATAAACATATTTTGTGTTTAGAAGCATTGTTGCCTCTCATAAAGCCCGAAACATGCGTAATCATTATGCTTATTAACTTCTTTTAACTATATACCGCCCTATTTAACGACTTAATATTTGATTTAAATCATATTAATTGGGTAGTTTATATTCTTTCCATAAAATTTTTACTGAAAACTTTTTACTAAATAGTAGTACTCCATTCCGAAAACTTCCACGCGATCTCTATTTTTTCATGCAATTATTTCTGTTTAGTGAAATAATGTGCGGGTACAAGCAATGCAAATTATAACAATGTATAAAGATTAGATGGTCAGTAGTGATTAAAACAATTTCATAATTTAAAAAAATAAAGAAAAATAAAAGAAAGAAAGAAGAAAAATATGAATGCGGAATATACGTGAATGGAAGAAATTCAGAAAGTTACTGAAAGATAATGTTTGATAAAACTAATTATAAACACATGCAAAGCTAAGGGACTATTTGCTTATTAAAATAAGATTGCAGCATTAACTAACTCACCCCATCTTCGATTTAAAATTTAAAGATAATTTTAGCTCTAATTGTGTAAATTATAAGTGTATTTTGTAGCTTTTTTTGTTGTACAATCTTGCTGTAAAACGAAAAATGCTAATTATTTCTTTTAAACGGATAAACAAAAACTTCGATATCGACTTCAGTAAATCAATCTTTAATATTTTCAAAGTTTTATTCCAAAATTCACTTTATGTATGTCGTCCTTCCTCTACTGCGCTAGTAGATCTTTAATACTATTAACAGCTTACTAATATCTGAAACATTTTCAAAATTTGTACCATAAAAATGACACGGATGAATGTAACCAGCTTTTTGGAAGAAAATAAACGGGCAAGTAAATAGATAATAATAATTATTTACCCACCCTATAATTTAATCTGTGAGACTATAAGTTATGTCTGAAGACCACGACCTCGAGGATTTTCAGTAGAGGGATTAACGAATTTTATTCCTGAAGTACATTCACAGATAGCACACGTATACACATAAGCGAAAGCTTTGTTCTTTTCATTTGGAATAGCTATTATTATTTCACAATCACAGTTTGAGATATACTTCGGAATGTTTACTAGCAAATTGTTATGATGACATAGGAGGGTGGGCTGAAAAATCCGTAGGATAAAAATAAAGAAAAGAACTTTGCAGTTCGAAATATTTTTTTGACGTGGAAAAAGAAGTAATCCGATGAATACTAATAAATAGATTTAATTCGTTAATTTCTTAACTAGCCACAATGCTTGTAGTGGTTGTGCATTGTTTTATTGGAAAATAATTTTTTCTTGGTTCATCTGGTTCAACTAGTTTAAAAAAACTCGCTTAATATGTGCTAGTGATTGTTTGGTCTTTTAGCAGGTAATAAGTAAAAGGGTAATACCTTTTGAATCCCAAAAAGTGGAAAACGTTGTCTTTCCTCCAGTTAGAATAACCTTCGCCTTTTTTTTGAACCAGAACCACGGTGTCGCCACTGTTTAGAGTATGTTTTGCTTCGAGCATGTATTAAAGTAAACTTAAGTCTCATCTGGTAATCAATCAGCACATAAAATGTACCATTTTTTCGAAAACACTTACGAGAAATTTGGATTCGTACCAATTCTTTATCAACTCTAAGTAGTCGCGGCACTCACCTTGTAAATAACTTCTTCATAGCTAAGTTTTCATTCAAAATGTATTTTGCGTGTTCTTTAGAAATGTTTACTGCTTTCGCTATTTCAGATATTTTCATGCAGCGGTCTTTTAACATTATAGCTTGCAGATTTCGGACGTCCACTACTTAGTGCATCTTTAACAGTTTACGACACGAACCCATTTATCAACTGTAGAAAATAAAGAAGTTGTGTTGTTCAAGCATCTTGCACCTTATTTATTATTATCATTGTTAATATTTGTCGCTGATAAGCGTTTCAGAAACAACAAAGTTGGCTACTATTTCTTCATTTCATATGCAACTAATAACGTTTTATTCCAAGTGGAATAAAACATTTGTTAAATGGAAATAAATTTGATTAACCATAATATAAGAACTTCATAAATTGTGCACTGATATTACGTCAGTTGCTTGAAAAATGTGTTCAATTTAATATTAATTACTATAATCATCTTTCAGAGGGCTGATTCGCATTTTAATTCTGACATCTTTTTATAATAACAGGCAACATTTGGTGAATGTCACACATTTGATTTAAAAGTTACAGTAGTGCAAATAACGTGTCTAAATGGACAATTCTCAACTGCATGAGCTCATAATTTATGCTGCAATTTAATACTTACTCTTTAGAAAACTAAACACATCGGAAACTTTTGCCGATAAGTAACAAATTTTGAATAGCAGTACACCTTCAAAAGCCACAATTCATCGTTGAGTTGCGCAATTTAAATATTGTGATATGAGCATTAAAGGTAGCATATGGTCAGAATCATCAAAAACGACGACTCCTTACATGATCACTAAAATTAATAACATTGTTTTGAATGACCGAAACATCATGAGGGAAAACGTATCATGAGGACATCGACTGAACGCGTACCACCTAGAATAGCCTATAAAGAAGTCATCTATCATTAAAACAACACACCATTCAATATCTATCATTAAAATAACGCGCTTTCCCACATCATTGAAAATGTTCGCGAAAAATTGAAATCAGTTGAGATTCAAGCTATGCCTCGCTCGTCATTTTCGCAAAGTCTAATCCCAATTGATTTCCATTTATTCTCTAAACTCAAACTTTTCCTTGCCGTGTTATGAAAATTTTGTGTCTGGAACGAAGGTAACGTATAAATATTCAATACAATTTGATATTAAATAAATACTTGGTATTAAAAATATATGATAGTATGGCTCAATACCATATGTCTATAAAGGTCTTAATGCTCGTGTTTGTGATTCACAGTCAACAAACACAACACTCATCTTACACATAGTTTTTTCATACTCAATTCATTAAATAAAATACGGGTCTGACTATGTTTAAATTCAGACATTCATCGTTTTGTAGTTGCAATGGTTGGAGATTTTTTCCACTTCAGGTACGCTATGATCTCGTCGTTCCTTTTTTTGTTAAAGTAAGAACTTAATCACTGATCCGTACTCCACTTTTTTTTTATTAGAAAATAAGTTCGAAAAACAAATAGAATTTTATTAGTGCTGACCTCTTTCGTCAAGCTCATTAATTACTGATCCGCCCTCGAATTAAAACGAATTATTTTTCTGTTTGCATTCTGTTTAGCATTTTGATATCATTTTCGCTTTCATAATTTTAATTACTATTTTTTCTGCAACATTTCCACTGATTGGATATTATTTACGTTCGTATTTAGTAATCAATAAAGTATTAACAAGCTGGGTAAATTCAATGTTCGCTCTAAACGAGCTTATAAATCCTGCCAGTCGTAACTGTCAACTATGCATATTTCATTATCCATAAATTCAAAAGCGCGGAGAATTTAATTTGATTTTTGTAGATTGATTTACATTACAGTAATATTGTAAGGAAAAGTGAGTTTATATTCGTATTTACAAATGAGTGACATATCAATAGCATCAAGTTTATATCGGATGTAGTAGATTCAATATTACAAGCGATGTCTTCTTTGTTGTATAAATGCAAATGTTTCGATGTATGTTTTCTGTTTATGATTATAGCAGGAAGGATATAAAATGCACTGGTGTGAACGAATATTTTATTTAACAAATATTTAGTTGAAAATAATTGCAAAAATAAATAAAAGAAAGCCTCTTGAAAATAATGCTAAATAAACTTAAAATATTTTATTAATTCATAAAATTTTACAGATGTTCAAAATAGTTAACATGCATATTAATTGTATCGGAAGTATACTGTTTTTTTAAGAGCTTGAGAACTTTAAATGATAATACCAGACAGAAATATTATTGGAATGAAATTTTGTTTTATTATAATGGTAGATAATTTCATGGCATTTATATTTTAAATATGATTTCCGGCATATGTCCGCCGCGGCTACGAGTTATATGGTCCATTCGATCAGTTCAATTTTTGATTACTTTTTTCAATAAATCTGGCAGTATATGGTGACTTGAATATTGACTTCCAATGCTTCAAGAGTTGCTGGTTTGTTGGCATAAACCAATAACTCAACATAGCCCCATAAAAAGTAATCCAGAGGCGTTAAATCGTACGAACGAGGGGGCCAGTGAATAGGACCACTTCTGGAAATAAGGTTGTCACCAAATTGATTTTGCAATAAATCGATTGTTAAGCGCGCTGTATGGCAAGTTGCGCCGTCTTGTTGGAACGAAATGTCGTCGATGTTTAGTTGATTCATTTTTAGAAATAAAAATTCAGTCAACATGGCTCGATAGCGCTCGCCATTCACCGTAATGGCAGCTCCTTCCTCATTCCGAAAGAAATAAGGACCGATGATGCCGCCAGCGTGTAAACCGCACTAAACAGTTAATTTTAATGGATGTAATGGTGATTCAAGTCAATTTTAATGGATTCATACTAAGTTAATAAAAAAATTAGAATTTCTATAGATAGTTCTACATAAAAAGAAGAAACAACACATGAGATCTACTTATATTTTTAAAAGAAGAACAATGCCGTGATCGCTTGCTGCAGTCTGTTTTTGGGAGTTTTAGATATATTCAATTCAGGCGACGTAAAGAATTTAATAAAGTACGCAATTTTCTGCAGGATGATGTCTATGAAGGTAGACCGAAAACTGCTCCTGAAAACATATTGGTTAAACATGGTATGAAAGGTAATGACCACCGTGTGATATGTGTTGAAATAAAAAAAAATTCAAATACAGTGCAGCTCAAAGAAATTTACATAACGAGCTTCACCTGAAAAATGTTGCTAGTCGAGTGAACGCGTTCGAATTTTTCACGAAACTAAAATTTCTCAATGCAAACTTACCTCGAATAATTTCTAAAATAACAATAGAAGATGAAACACATATACTATTCTATGATATTCCAATTAGTCAAAATAGTCGACACAATATTGTACAGGTTGAGCCAACATTAGCCACATTTTTTAATAATTCATCTCCAATTGTTTTGAAACTTTTTTATCGCTCGAAATCATATATAGCATTTTCGCTAACGTTCTAAACTTATGAAACTAGAACTGCGGTGATTTGATTTTCTACTGACATTCATCTAGTCGATCGCTTTTTAATTTTACTGTATCAATTTCGTCAAGTTTCTGCACGAGTTTACGAAATGATTTTACTGTGCAAGTTCTTTCAAGCTGGGAACGTAAAAGATGTTTCAAATTGCCCGGTTTTTTTAAGAATAAATAAAATATAGACGGCGTACTAAATTTGTCTGGGTATGTGAGCATTTAAAAAGTGTGATGTATGACATTTATAAAAATGGCTTCGTACACGGTACAACAACGCGTTCAAATTGTTGAATTATTTTATGAAAATCAGCGTTCTATGAAAAAAGTTTTTAGAAAATTACGTTGATTTTATGGTTTACATAACCGTCCATCTGAAAACACTATTAGTCGAATTATTAAAAAATTTCAAGAGACCGGTTCCGTTGAAGATCAAAAAAGTGAAACATACAGTCGTAGTGGCCGTTCACAAGAAAATATTGGTTTGGTTCGTGAAAGTGTTGCTCAAGATCCTGAAATGTCCATTAGACGAAGTTCACAACAACTTGGACTTAGTGGATCAAGAACATGACATATTTTACACAAGGATTTAGCTCTGAATGCATATAAATAACACTGAAACTGAAGCGATTAGCTGATTTTTCTCAAAAAATAATGTTTTCCGATGAGGTACATTTTGAACTTGGTGGCTATGTTAATAAACAAAATTGCCGTATCTGGGGTGAGGAAAATCAACAAATTATTCGTGAGAAACCTATGCATTCTAAACGAGTTACTGTTTGGTGTACATTATGGTCAGGTAGTGTAACCTGAGCTTACTTCGTTGAAAATGTTGCTGGTGAAGCTGTAACTGTCAATGGTGATCGATATCGTCGAATTTTTGTGGCTTGAATTAATGAATATTGATCTTGAGAGAAAAATTTTGTGGACGTGTAATCTCAAGAAACGGTGATGTTAATTGGCCACCAAGATCATGTGATTTGACACCGTTAGACTATTTTCTTTAGGGTTATGTGAAAAGTCAGTTTTATAAAAACAATCCACAATCAATTCCTGCCTTGAAAGATGAAATTATTCGTGTCATTGATGAGATAGAGCCTCGATTATGTCAAAATATCATTTAAATTTTTAACAAAAGAGTGGACGTCTGTGGAGCTACAAGAGGGGGCCATTTGGCAGATATATTTTTCGCATATAAATGTCATAACTGATACTTCAATTGCCAATAAAAGTTTGTGAAAGTGAATGCAAAAAAGTGTTTCATTTATTCTTTAAAAAAACCGCGAAATTTGAAACACCCTTTACTTTTAAGTATCTTTATACATACTAGGATATTTTCAAAAAATTTTAACGTTGATGACTATTATGAAACGTTGTAAAAATGTCAACAGCAACAAGTACAAGTAATTAATCATTTATTTAAAGGCTGTGTTAATTAGTAACCGATTACTAGTAATAAACACATACAAATTGTGTGTACTTGTTTTTCATTAATTATTAATTAATTAAAATGTACTAAAGCCAAATATATCCCTTCAAGATAGGAATTCAAATAATCGTGATATCATTTATAACTATAAACGTTTATTTTCTTTAATTTTTGATATTTATTTAGCAAGGTACACTCGTAAAATAATAAAGAAAGCCGCTTAATATTTGAAATTATAAAGTCAATTTGCTTTTACCGCTAATCCAATATTATTCTTTTTCGGTTTTATTTTTGTCTAACATTAATAAGTAAAGATTAGAAGTAAATAGAATTTACATCTAATTACATACTTCAAATACGTATAATCGACGAAAAATATGAAATACGTTTAAAATTAGACGAGATTATAGAGAAAAATCGTGAAAGTATGGAATATGGTAAGAGGAAAGCGAAATTCTAAATTTTATCGCCGACTAAGGTAATATAATGTAATATAAATTTAGTAAAAGTAAAATATCAAATTTATAAGCACTAAATCATAAAAATATATCTAAAGATTTATCTCAGATTTAGTGTTCGTGTGCGTATATTTGCATTTTTATGAACAACTTAATGATGATTTTATAGAAAAAGGGAAATTTTTTTTTGTCACAATAGTTATTTTTATACCACATCCACGACAAGCTTCACTAAACCGTTGCCAGATAATATTTTGTACCTTATATTTATTTTGGTACCAATCGATTTTTTCCAATTCGGGAGTTTTCTTTTGTTTTTATAATTTACAAATACGATGTGAATTTGTATACATATACACATATGTAAAGCAGTATAATATCAGAGCTAACAATATAAAAAGTATAAATAAAAATTGTTATATCAGAGTATTAGAACCAAGACAGAAAATGAATAAATTTCTTCTATTTTTACCACTCTCTTTTTACATATAAACATACGTGCTTATAAAGACGTGTACACATGTAGTAAATGTTATTTACTTCCTTTATTATTTAATTATGGTAAAAGGGGGCATACACACTTATTTATATTACCATGCGTAATGTTCATGCAAAAATTAAATTGCGTACATTTAAAATTAGCCCCATAAAATGATTTTTTTTCATTTATATGTAACAGTTTTATACATAACGGAAGGATAATCAAAATCAAAGTCATGCAAACAAACTCACCTCTCTTATAAAAAATTACAATAAGCAATATCAATATCCAATTTTTGCATAACATATTTAATCAGAAATTTATTAGGATCTAGTTATTGTAAATATAACTATTTAAATATTATATTTACATTTTGTAATGAATCAAATTATATTGCTTAGTGAGCAAAATATAAATTATTATGATTATCAACGTCTGTCTAATGTATGTGAACTACATTGTTCATTCTGTCGAAATGATAAAAATATGTAACTGACACAGATGTTATTTATTGTATGCTTTAGTGATCCACGCAATGTGTTATGTTATAATTTCGGTTACTGTTTACGTGCACTGACACTCTCTAAACAACGGTTGGTTGTCAAATGCAGCTGCCAGATATTGGTCCAGTTTCAGTTCCAGTTCCAAAGCAGTCGACCTTTCTCGAAATAAGCAGTGAGGGTGGGACAGAGTATGCGCGAAATTCGAAGAACGCTCTATTCTATTTTCTCTAGCTGCATGAAAAGCTTCTTCATATTGGTACGAATACAATTAAAATTTTCAAGCTTTATGCTTTAATATTAGGTGACTTTTATTAATTTCAACGCACAGCAAAATAAATAAAAATGCTTTATATGTATATCATATTTCTTCTGTATATATTTCGAAAGTACCTTTAGTGTGCTATTGTTAGCTATGGTAAACAAGGACTATTTTGTAAATGTAGTTTACATACAACAATACTACGCTTTAAGTTTTTATATGAACGTGCTACTTTAAATAGAAGTTGATCACTAAGGTTGATATATAACCCCTTTCCACATTAACTTTTGTAAATTCTGTATACGCATTTCGACAACCAAGTTGTCATCATCAGCAGATAATTTCAAAGTGTCGCACCTGGTAAAACACGGCGAAAAACAACCGTATGAAAAACAAACTCCGTACGCGATCCACACCGTTCAAAACCAAGATGTGCACACAACGGTGTGGATCGCGTACGGAGTTTGTTTTTCGTACGGTTGTTTTTCGCCGTGTTTTACCAGGTGCGACACTTTGAAATTATTTTGATGACAACTTGGTTGTCGAAATGCGTATACAGAATTTACAAAAGTTAATGTGGAAAGGGGTTATATATCAACCTTATTGATCAAGTCAATCAACCACAAGCTCCATCAAATTCAACTTAAATAGAAGTTCTTAAAAATTCTGGAACTGTTTTTGAGACACGTGAAATTTTAGATTCATATCTAACGGGTGGGCCATTTAAAAGTTTAAATTTAAAAAACAAAAACGGTTTGAAATTTTGCCAAATTTATTTTTTTATTGTGAAGTACAATTGTTCCGGTTAGAGATGGAATACTACTTCATTCACATGGCTGCCGCGGCTGGCCAATTTTCGAGCACTTTTTCGAGTGTATGGAGTCGTATCTGGGCAATGGCAATAGTTTGTCGGTATAACACTTGTCTTTAACGGCGCCCCACAGAAAATAGTCCAACGGTGTCAAATCGCAGCTTCTTGGCGGCCAATTGACATCACCATTTCGGCTAATTAAACGGCCAACAAACGTTTGACGCAATAAATCGATTGTGGCATGAGATTTATGGCAAGTTGCACCATCCTGTTGAAACCAAACATCGTTCACGTCAATAGCATGAAGAGCGGACACAAAAAAATCGGTTATCATTGTGCGATAGGTGTCTCCATTGACCGTAATGGTTGCGCCGTCCTCATTTTCAAAGAAATATGAGCCAAGGATGCCTCCGCTCCACAAGCCGCACCAAACAATCACTCGTAATCGGTGCGTTGGTTTCTGTAAGACCACGTGCGGTTTTTCTGAGCCCTAAATACGGCAATTTTGCTTGTTAACGTACCCACCAAGATGAAAATTGAACCAATTGAACTTTGTAAGGCGTCATGTCGAGATCTTTTCGTAAAATTCGACGTAAACTGGTGCGTGAAATGTTCAATTCTTGGGAACGATGACGAATTGATGTTGATGGATTCTCACGCACACTCTCAGCCACAGCTTCGACATTTTCGGGTGTACGCACTGTACGAGCACCCTCACGTCTTGGCGCATCAACAATGAAACCAGTTTCACGAACTTTAGCAATAATCTTTCGTATACCGGGCACTGTTGATCCTTCTCTGCGACCAACAAATTCCGACCAATTGTCTTTCCTTTGGAAATAAATTTCCGATAAATTCCAATGTTGCTCAAGCATAAATCGATTCATTTCGTTCAGTGGAGATAATGTACTGAATTTTTTGACAGAATAGATTGACATAAGTATTGCTATTGTAGATTCGAAATAACCGGTGGTTCAAATTTAAACCGATAGATGGCGCACCCGTTATTAGTAATAAATACACAGACTAATACATTTTTACTTATTTTTACTTATTAATTGTTGCACATAACAATTGTTTCACCACATTCTGATTCTCAGACGTTTGAAATAAACTATATTGTAAATAGATTGTAAAACTATAATACAATATCAAATAATTTTATGAATTAATAACCTTATGTGAAGAAAACATGATTTTTTTATTACACGAACAGATCTAGTAGTGATGAATAATTAGAGCTCTGCATTTAAATCCGAGTCTGAAGTCCAATTCGATCTCACATGGGATTTCAAACCTCTTTCAGATAATCGAGATCGGGTCGGAACGATGTGAAATTATTTCAGATTTCGGTCTGGTTTAGATCTAGTTCCGATTTTGAACCCGTTCAAACCCAGTACGTATTTCGAACCCAATCTCCTCAATTTTTCAACAAGAACAACATTACTTGCTTAATGAATTTTTTAAAAGTTATCGTAGTGTTTATTTGAACAGTTACAACAATTATAACAATTTAATACACAATCGAGTATTAAGTGATTTTAATTATTGTAACTGTTCATTCATTAAGCAAGTAATGTTGTTTTCACTGCAAAATTTCACATACATACATAAACGACAGATACAACGTAATACGTACCATATATATATACACATATGAGAGCAATATTAGAGTCTCGGGCGCTCGGCGATGTTGGACAGAAGTTCTTAAAAGATTAGGCGTCTCGACGTTTCGATGACATCTCAATCATCATCTTCAGGAGTTGTTTCGTAGTGAAGCATGAGTTTCAGGCTGACGCTTTACAATGAAACAACTCCCCAAGAAGATGATTCTTTCGAGAACTTCTGTCAATCTCACTAGCACAGTTATTATAATTATTGGCAGCCATAAGCAAAATATGCATACATAAGAACTATCGAAAACAAATTTAAAAAAATGCTTCTTTACAAGTAATAAATGGCGTTAATACTACAAGCGTCCAGTGCTTTGAAAAAAGTGCAAGAGGCTTAACAAGTAAAAAATGTAAATTAATACTTACTTACCACTTTTAAGGAGCGTTTTCAATATGCAAATGTACAAAGTGAATAAGAATTGTTACATACTTACAACTTTAAGTAGATTTCAACACTTTTTTCATGTAACCATGTGAACCATGTAACCATGAATAATATTCTTGTAAGCAGAGAACGACTATTCGACATCTAATGATGAACTAATTGGGTATTTAAAATAATTGTTAATACTTAACGTATCTGATAGATCCACTGTCACCAAAAATTCATTATAATCTAGTAAAATCTGAATCATTCGTTAGCTCCCTTTATACTTTAGCATTAACACTAATATTTCTTACGTCATTGAATGTATGTAGCTGTGTTTATATAGTGTCCAGTACTTGCATTGACTCCACTAATGACAACGAAGAGTTTTGTAATTTTTCAAGTGTTTTAACTAATATATTGCAATCGTTATAAATAATTTCTAAAGTTAGTATCGAGTTCGTTCCAGGTAACAACATATGTAGTGTGGTTCTATTCTATTTTAATTTTTGAGTTAATTTAAAATCGTTTAATTAGGTTAATTGTGCATCATATTAAAGTACTTATTTTTCTCTTTGTGGTGGTGAATTTAAAATTCGTTTTTTGAACTTGATTTGTTGCAAATTAGATATAAAGAGTGTCGTAGGCATATTCACTACACGTGACATTGTACTTAAAGTAATAATTTTGTTTTTCAAGCCAAAATTTGGAGAACATTTCTTCATTCCTTGGTTTTTACCTATACTTCTTTTCTTTCCGTGGTCTTCTTTTGTTTGTCTCGTTGTTATACTAATTTGCAACTTATTTCAAAAAAATATAAAAAATACATGACATCTTTATTACAAATTTGGCGTTTAACTTAACATAAATGCATTAAATATTAAAGTTGCTCACAATTCTAAACTTTCGTAAAAACAAAATCTTCCTTTCAAAAAGCCTCTCAATTTTTTTTATCATTCAAATATCCATAAATACACATTTATTAAATCGATTCAGTCTTTACTCGATGGAAATTTATATATATATATATATGTACATATATTATATATATATGTACATATATTAGTAAGGACTGTATAATCGACCGTACTGTTAATATCTTAAATGCAACTATTATCAGGTGTATCGGTCTGTTGAATAAAGACTCAAACAATTTTAGTTTTCAATATTCTATATTTCGCTGCCAAAACCTTTGCAGCTTCCTCAGGAGTGTGCTACAAATGGACACCAAGAGTAGTGGCAATTGCAATTGAATTGTAAATATCAATAATACATGAGATATGCAAAAAATTTTAAAACCCCTGTACAGAACATATTGTCTAAAATAAATTTGTACATATAATATAAACTTTTAAAAACTAGCTATATATGTACACAAAAATGCACACTTTTATTGTGATAATAATTAAATATACCTTATAAAGGATATGTAAATGTTAATGTAAATTATTTTTCTTTAAATCTAAAGATTACAATGGATTATTCCCAGTAATCTTGGAAATATCTCTATAATTTAGCGTCAGACAAATACTATGCAGTTTAAGTAAGAAGATTCATTTATTTAACATAAGAATAACGTTATATTTTATTATAAAATAAAGGGCTTATTCTAATAAAATGTAATAAGAATAAATATTTTTTAAAAAATATTTTTTGTGTATGGTCTTTAAGCTTTTGAATATATTCTAAGTTGAACAACGATTTTCTTCTACAATTTGGTAATTATGTCTAAGTAGAGTTTCTAGTTTTGATCAATAAGGTTAATATATAACCCCTTTCCACAATTAACTATTTGTAAATTCTGTATACGTATTTCGACAACCAAGTTGTCATCATCAGCAGATAAAATCAAAGTGTCGCACCTGGTAAAACACGGCGAAAAAATTGTACGAAAAATATACTCCGTACGCGATCCGCATCGTTGAAAACCAAGATGTGCACATCTTGGTTTTCAACGATGCGGATCGCGTACGGAGTATATTTTTCGTACAATTTTTTCGCCGTGTTTTACCAGGTGCGACACTTTGATTTTATCTGCTGATGATGACAACTTGGTTGTCGAAATACGTATACAGAATTTACAAATAGTTAATTGTGGAAAGGGGTTATATATTAACCTTATTGATCAAGTCAATAAACCACAGGCTCCATCAAATTCAACTAGAGTTTCTAGTATGTCAATGATTTCATTTATATCAAAATAAATATTGCCTCTTGGAGTATGTTTATTTTTTGTTTATGGGATAAATTCTAGAACCATCCTGGATGTGGACGTACTACCCATTACAGTTTTATAACATAGTTTGAAGAAAGGATCGCTGACGTCGAAGATGAAACATTGAAAGATACATCACTTGCGGGAAGCACTACAGGGATGGTAGAAAAATATAAACAGATTCGAATTGTATGCAATATTTATATAATCATATCTAAGAATAAAGGTAAGACAATAAAAAATATGTATGAAGCAGATGTTTGGAAAGAGAGAATGGTATATCTCAGATGAAAATGTAAGTAAAAGTATGCTATTATAGAAAGTAAAGATAAATATAATTATCATTACAAAAATTGTTAGAAGATTAGTTTGTAAATAAATATTTGAGCGTCAATTTTTGAAAAGAAAGATCTATTTAGTTCAAATATGCCCCCATAAAGGAAATCGATTACACTCTCATCATTGATAAATGTTATGTTATTGTAATTGTTACACAGTCAATAGCACAATATCAAAATTACACATCAAAGATCTCATAAATTAACTAAATTTTGCTGAAAAACAGAATCAAATATTCTAAAAAGATTTATCTATACAAGTTCAAGTATTATTATAATAAATTTAAGGAAAAGGGAAATGTTTCCACACCTCACTGCGATGAAGAATGACATTGCCTTAGACGTATACAAGGTCATGAAAGAGAAGTCGAGAATGAGATATAAAGGCCCATCCCATGCAAAATTAGATAGACGATTGCTTCGTTTAAATTTAATCAAATGCACTTAAAAATATAATCAGATTCTATTATTAGATAACAATATATTATTTTTTTTATTATGTCATAATACGATATATGTATGTATGTATATAAAAAAGAATTCGAGGAGAATATATGCCAGTGAAAAGTATTAATAATATTTGAGTGCATTTCAATAATTTTATTTTGTATTTTGTTTAATGCACGTTTGACTTCTTAATTGATTACTTCGTTTTAAATAAATATTTTTAAATTGATGATGTATGAGCCTAGGATCAAGTGGTGAGGGCAGGTAATGGCCCCTAACCTTGAGTATTTTTAAGATAATATAAAGGAATAGATTTTTATTTTCAAATTTGCATATTATACCATCGATGCATACTTAAAGGAAGAAGATAGGCCCTCGTGTATTAGATAGTTTATGCTTTTCAATTTTATATTTTGTTTAAATCAAAACGAGAAATCAAAGCTTTTTTTATTTTGGACTATAATTTGTTTTATTGATAACATAAATTGATGTTTATTTGCTGTACACGAAATTATAATGCAGAAAATGGCCCCTCTTGACTCAATTTGAAAAAATTAATAGTTCTGTGTATTTTTCGTTCATTATACAATACGAGGATAGTTTGACAAGTAGTGAGAGTGACACATAGGTGGCGCTCTAATTAGTAAAACAAATGCACTGTAATTTAGGTTGCCTGTTTATATGTTTACATTCCGATATTTAGATAAATCGGTTGATTAGTTTATTTTTGACAGCTGATTGAAAAAGAAGCAACACGTCGTTTTGTTAAAATGGAAAAAGCAGAGTATCGTGCGGTGATTAAATACTTCGTAATTAAGGGTATGAAAGCTACCGAAATAAAAGATGAGTCACGGGAAACATTAGGTGAATCTGCTCCATCATCCGCCACAATAAGTAGTCGGGTAAATGAATTTAAACTTGGTAGAACAAGCTATGTTGATGAAGCGCACTCTGGAACACCCAAAATCGTGACTTCTAAGGAAATGATTATAAAAATCCATAATATTATTATTATGAGATAGCAGACATGGTAAACATTTCAACAGAACGCGTACACCACATTTTAACGAAAGAATTGGGCCTTTCCAAGCTTTCGGCAAGATGGGTGCCGCGATTGCTTACGACTGATCAAAAGTTCACTCGTTTCTGCATTTCCAATGAGTACTTGCGATGAAATTTGGATATACTACAGTACACCCGAAACTAAACAACAGTCGAAATAATGGTTAGAATGTGATTCTGCGCCTCCAAAGAAAGCGAAAACCACTTTATCGGCAAACAAGGTGATGGCATCAATTTTTTGGGATTCAAAGGGCATTTTGCTCATTGATTACCTTCAGAAAGGTGCCACAATACACGGACAATATTATGCAGAACATCTACAAAAATTAAATGTTGAGATTCGTTCTAAACGGCCAGGAATGGCAAAGAAAAAGATTCTGTTTCACCAAAACAACGCTCCCACGCATACCAACACAGTTGCGATGTTCAAAATCCAAGAGTTGCATTTCCAATTAGTACCGCATGTTACATTTTCCGCCGGATCTAGCCCCTTCCTACTTCCACCTTTTTCCAAAATTGAAAACGGCACTAGGTGGAAAGAAATTTTCGACTAACGACGAGCTTATCATCTTCGTAAATGAGTATTTTGCAAGCCTTCCGGAATCGCATTTTAGAGATGGCATAAGGGTATTGGAGCACCGTTGGAATAAATGTATTGCTCTTTTAGGAAAATATATTGAAAAATAAAAATTATTTTGTATTTAAAAAAGTCATTTTTCTTTTCCATTCTCACTACTTGTCAAACTACCCTCGTATATTATATTGTGTATGTTGAAATTATAACGTAGTTTCAATTAATTTTAAAATACACTATAATTAAATATAATAACAATAATTTAGAATAATTCATTTAGCTAGATCTTGCGGCTCTCCTCAGGATATATCCCATGGATGGCACGCAGGCAAATGTTATACCTACGGTTGTCGGATTAACTACCACTGTGCCGAAGGATTTGAATTAGTGGGTAAGGCAGAACGATTTTGTCAAGCTGATGGAACATGGTCACCGAAGGAACTACCAACATGTGTTCGTAAGTAAATTACCTATTAGTATTGAAATTCGTTTATTGAAACAATATAAAGAATAGCCATACTATGTGACAAAAACGACGAGCTTATCATCTTCGTAAATGAGTATTTTGCAAGCCTTCCGGAATCGCATTTTAGAGATGGCATAAGGGCATTAGAGCACCGTTAGAATAAATGTATTGCTCTTTTAGGAGAATATATTGAAAAATAAAAATTATTTTGTATTTAAAAAATTCGTTTTTCTTTTCCATTCTCACTACTTGTCAAACTACCCTCATGTATACATATAAATTATTTAGGAAAATTATGTAAAATTGGAATTATAATTTCAAATTCAGAGTTTTGTCTCTGATCTTAATTAAATTAAAATGAACTAAAAATACACAGAACCACATTAATTTTTTAAAATTTGTTATATTATTATGTTTTTTCAATAATGACATATTATAAGAAATATTAATTCTAAAATTTGCATATAAAGTATACAAAATTATTAGATACGAAATTTCAGAACACTTTGTATATAAAATAAATTTTCAAACAAAGTAAATATGTCTAGTATTAATATATTTAATTCTAAACACTTACTTGTGATAATGTAACAAGGGATACATAGACTTTTAACAAATGTTGCTAGAACATATTTCTTTGTGTAGATATAAAATAAAATCATATATTATTTGAAAGTATTGATAACTATTGTAAATTTAAAATAAGTAGTAATTCTTGTAAATTGTTCATAGTAGACGATGAGCCCAAATAATGTAAATTTTAATTAATACAAGCTAGATTAAGATTGAATAGAAATAAGAAACGGGAGGGAAATGTCGAAAGATTATAATCTTTTGACATTTCCCTTCTATAATTATAGACAATAACAATAAATTTAAAAATTATCCCAGTAAAAATAATTGAAACTTTTTAATTCAATAGAAAAGAATGTTTAAAGTTTAATATAAGTTCATTTATAAGATGGTAATAGATAACATTATATATAAAGTAGGAAATACTAAGGAACATGATAATGCAAAGATTCCAAAGTAATATTGTTGTTATAAATATCAGAATGAAACGTAAAATTTATGATAAAAAAGTGAGGTTGTATTGATATTTGCGATTTGGAATTGTATATTTTATAAATATAAAAGAAATACTAAATTAAAATACAAATAGAATTCAATGATTTGTAATAAATTTAATTTACTAGCCATTTATAAAAAAAAGTAAAGAAATAATATCTTCTGATTATTATTAAAATTTCTGTTGACCAAAGAAAAATTTTAACCAGATATTATAAATAAGACCTGGATTTAAGATTTAGGGATTCCAATTCAGTTAACTGCCCAGTAAGCAGGTACGTATTGAGTATCTAAAATAAAAACAATTGACATACTTTAAAAGTAAACAGTTATGTGAATAACAATAAAAATATTTACAACGTTTATAAAAGTAACAATAACGCTATTATTTGTCTTATGACAATTATTCTATATAGTAAATAAGTGTTATCAAAGTTAATAAAAATGAGTAAACTATTAATTTGGTACGTAGACTTCCGCGGTCGTGGTCCATGCTATCTGCTTCTGGGTTTCCGGGCTGGAACCGCGTCACTAGTATATCTGCCGACGTTTCGTACCCATTCGTATGGGACATCTTCAGGGCTGAACTACTGCACTGAAACTGGTGTAAGTCGATGGGGGACGCGTTTATATATGGATAATGGGTCATGGGTCAATGGAGCGTTACGGTTGCGGTTGGGTAGATTAGAAATGCACGATTGCCAAGCGTTATGTAGGGGGTAGCCATCATCGCGGTTAAGGTTATTGGGGTGTTTAAAGATCTCTATAGTTTCACGGATTTTGCGACCATAGAAATGGTTAGTGCGGGATAGGATCTTGGTCGAATTAAACTGAATATGGTGCCCGGTTTCCAGCCTATGCTCGGCAAGTGCAAAACCGACTATGCGCAGCAATCTAGTACAACGCTCATGTTCAGAAACACGAGTGCCGACAGACCGCTTTGTTTCACCAATATATGCCCTGCCGCATGAACAAGGAATCCTGTACATACCAAGCGATTCTAGAGAAACATGGTCTTTTACGGAAAAAGGGTCAGATAATTTGGAATGGGGTTTGAAGATAGTTTTGATGTTGTTTTTGAGAAGAACCCTACTGATGCGGTCAGTAACACCTTGTATATAGGGTAGGTGGGCTTTAGAGAGGGAAAGAGATGATGTAAGTGTGTATTAAGTTGTGAGATTTTGGGATTAAGATGTCGATCAATGGTTCGCTGAATATTATGGTTGGAGAAATTATTATTTATAAGAGCTTTGGTAACATGACTTAATTCCTGGGATATAGAATGCTGGTCAGATATGTTGACAGCTCTTTGGATTAAGGAATTGATAATGCCCTGTTTCTGGGCGGGATGATGATGGGAGAGGGCCCCCCCGCCCCCCCTCACCCATCATCATTCCGAGCATGAGTAAACTATTATTTTAAAAATATTATTATGAGTAAGAAAATACAAAAGTTAATTGTGAATGCGTAAACATTGAATAGTTAAAGCGCATGTACAACTTGCAGTATAAAATATGAAAAAAATGATGGTGATAACGACATCTAGAATTAAAAGGATAAAGAAGGTCAAAGAAGAGGTTAATTGAAGATGGATTTGAACATTTGTAGTTAATAAGGTATCGAAAAAAATTTACTTATTTAAATGAAATAATATGAAAATGGCCAAAGTTAAAAGTTAGATTAAATCGATTTGAGATTTTTAAAGAATATATAAAGTTTGAAAATAGAAATAAAACATATATATAAAATTTTAAGATTTAATACACTATATTATTATTGAAAGGGTTTATTAAATTTTATAACCAGAACATACTTTAAGTTGAATTTGATGGAGCCTGTGGTTGATTAACTTAATCACTAAGGTTGATATATAACTCTTTTCCACATTAACTTTTGTAATTCTGTATACGCATTTGGACAACTAAGTTGTCATCACCAGCAGATAATTGCAAAGTGTCGCACCTGTGTACACTCTCACTCAGTGTACATATTGGTTCTCAACGGTGCGGATCGCGTACGGAGTTTGTTTTCGTACAGGTATTTTTCGCCATGGTTTACCAAGTGCGACACTTTGCAATTATCTGCTGATGATGTACACTGAGTGAAAGTGTACATATTGGTTCTCAACGGTGTGGATCGTGTGCGGAGTTTGTTTTCGTACAGGTATTTTTCGCCGTGGTTTACCAGGTGCGACACTTTGCAATTATCTGCTGATGATGACAACTTAGTTATCGAAATGCGTATACGAAATTACAAAAGTTAATGTGGAAGGGGATTATATATCAACCTTAGTGATTAAGAACATACTTTGATTTTGTTATATATTTATCTCAATTCATACTTCGTCAAAGCAATGCACGACTCAAATCCTCGAGAAAGAGTAAAGAAAAATAAATAATTTATTAAAAAAATATATACAAATAAAGTATGAACTCAATTTATTGTTAGTATATAAAAATATCACATAAAATTTGACAATCCAATGTGGAGTTCGAATACCTCTATTTATATACGTCAATTCAAACTAAAACACAATTTTTCATAACAATGTATATATATATATATATATATATATATATATATATATAAAGTGTAAAGAAAACTAAATAATTTATTAAAAAAATATATACAAATAAAGTATCAACTCAATTTATTGGTAATACATAAAAATATCACATAAAATTCGACAACCTAATGTGAAATTCGAATACCTCTATTTACATATATGCGTCAATTCAGACTAAAACAATTTTTCATAATAATGTATATATTAGATATATAGATTTCATTGCAGACTTTTTTTAATGTGCCATGAGTAGTTCCGTCGCTTCAAAGACGGTGATTTCGATGTTGACGACCGTTCGCGTGAAGGAAGACCAAAAACCTTCGAAGACGCTGAATTGGAGGCATTGCTCGATGAGGATCCGTGCCAAACGCAAAAAGAGCTTGCTTCAGCATTAGAAGTTTCCCGCCAAGCCATTTCCCAGTGATTGCATGCGTTGGGAATGATTGAAAAACAAGGAACTTGGGTTCCTTATGATTTGAAGCCAAGAGACGTTGAGCGTCGTTTTTTCGCCTGTGAACAACTGCTCCAGCGGCAAAAAAGAAGGGTTTTCTTCATCGCATTGTTCCGGGTGATGAAAAATGGATTCATTACAGCAACCCAAAGAGAACAAAATCATAGGGACTGCCCGGTCATGCTTCTACGTCGTCGGTTCGGCCAAATATTCACGCTGCGAAGGTTTTGCTGTGTATTTGGTGGAACCAGGGCGGTGTTATTTATTATGAGTTGTTGAAACCGAACGAAACTATCACTGGGGAACGGTATCGAACTCAATTGATGCGACTGAGCCGAGCACTGCGAGAAAAGCGGCCACAATACGAAAAAGTGATTCTACAGCATGACAACGCTCGTCCTCACGTTACCAAACCCGTTAAAGCCTACTTAGAAACGCTCAAATGGGAGATCCTACCCACCCGCCATATTCCCCAGATATTGTGCCGTCCGATTATTACTTGTTCCGTTCGATGGCACATGGTCTGGCTAATCAGCAGTTCCCCTCATATGAAGACATCTCAAAATGGCTTGATTCGTGGATAGCCTCAAAAGACGAACACTTCTACCGTGACGGTATTCGAGCTCTGCCAGAAAGATGGAAAACGTTGTCGCTAGCGATGGGCAATATTTTGAATGATTCATTTGTAAATATTTTTTCACAATAAAGTTGCATTTTCATCAAAAAAAAAAAACAGCGAGAACTTAGTTGCGCACCTAATATAATTATTAAGCCACATTTCTACGGTACAGTTGACATTTATATCCACTTGTTATTTAGGAAAGTTGCATATAATAAACAGGTTGTTTTTATACATTTAGTTTTACGCGTCAAATGCAGATATCAGCAGTTATTTAATAAAAAACAAATATTAACTTGGTTAATTAGCTTCAAATTAAATATTATAGAGGTGTTATATAAATAGACTTAAAATTTTGTGCACAACCAAGATTACAATTGTGTTGAAACTATTTACATGTCTAAATATATTCTTCTGAAAGCGGAATTGTTATTAAATTTCCATGGAATTAAACTACTGTTATTTTGCGTTTACTTTTACATTTCACTGTTATTTTCATTCCCATAAAATTGAAGACATTTTCTTTCATAATTCCAGGTATTCGTTATTCAATGGATGTGACTAGAGACGAGGTGAAAGCCTTGTCAGCCTTAATGACCTTCAAATGTGCTTGTGTGGATGTACCTTTCGGTGGGGCCAAGGCGGGCATCAAAATCAATCCCAAAGAATACTCTGACCACGAATTAGAGAAAATTACTCGAAGATTCGCGCTGGAATTGGCGAAAAAAGGTTTTATTGGTAAGTAGGAATGCGTTAGTATCAGAAGCTTTGTCTTAACGGAAGGGTTAGTGAAATAATTTGTTGTCTTTTTGAATGGTTACATTTTATTTTTATATAAAATTTTGTATGAATTATGATTAATTGGGGCATTTTTTGAAAATATAACCATCAGCGATGAACAAACATTTAATCTGTGCCTAGCATTTCACTTCGTATAATTTTAAAAATTGATTACAATTTCTTTTTTAAATTCAGGCCCCGGTATCGACGTACCAGCCCCTGATATGGGTACAGGTGAACGCGAGATGTCCTGGATAGCGGACACCTACGCCAAAACCGTCGGCTTCCACGATATCAACGGTCATGCGTGTGTTACCGGCAAACCTATCAATCAAGGCGGTATCCACGGACGCGTCTCCGCCACGGGCAGAGGCGTTTTCCACGGCTTGGAGAATTTCATAAATGAAGCGAATTACATGAGCATGATAGGCACGACGCCAGGGTGGGGCGGCAAAACTTTCATTGTCCAAGGCTTCGGTAATGTGGGCTTACACACTATGAGATATTTACACAGAGCTGGCGCCACCTGTATTGGAATTATGGAGCACGATGGATCCATTTACAATGAGCAAGGTATCGATCCTAAGGTGAGTTTAATAGATTCATTTATCGGTTATTTTTTACTGACTATGCGAGACTTTAGATGCCCCAATCATCATAATTGTACTGTACGTAATTTACTGATTGTTACGTCTTGATTATTTAAATTTTTGGTACTTGTTAACAATATATAATGTTGAATTATGTAGAAATGTAGATATTTATTGAATGTGTTTTATTTTAATAACTGTAGTTTATTATTTATAATTCGTTGATTTATTTATTTTAATATTGTATGATTTATTGGGAGTTAAGTATAATTGATTAAAAAACCTATTCCAAATAATTTTCAAGTTTTCAAGAACTTTAAAAGAGTCGATGCTGGCAAAAGTATATTTCTCATAAGGCAGATTTTATTTCATAATTTCACATCCTTACCTTCAAATGCTCAAGTATCACAGAAATAAAACGGTCGATTTCATAGGTATTGTATATGCATATCTAAGTAGAAATATGTATGTACATATTTTAATCATACGTACATACATACAATGTAACTAGTAAGTGAGGAATGTTACTGGAAAATGTCTACACTATAATAAGTTGTGGAATACTTACAATGGTATAGAAAAAAACTGGTGTTAAAAAAATAATTGTATATCCAGTTTGATCAACAAATTTGAAATTCTTAAATTAACCCAAAATGTTGTAAATAATAAATGAATTTAAATATTCTTTTAAATAAATTAATTCTGATAAAGTATTCATTTAAAATGTTTTTTTTTATATAAATTGCTTAATTTTTGAGAGAGGCAAATAAAGAATTGTTTGAAATACGTCATGCCATTTTAAAAAGCGATACAGAGCAAACGTCGACGTCGTATTTATCGAAGTCGGGCAGTTTGCAGGCCGCCTAGTGGAGAGCGTCTGTTGACGTCACTGAGACGCGCTTGCTCCTGCCGCTTGCTAGCATTGATTATTGCTGTAACTATCGGGCCACAGACATGCATCTAAGTGAACGTAAATACCTGGTGCACTATTTATTTTGTATGTAATAATGTGAGTTCATTAAAAATAGAAAGACTCGAAAAGAAAGATAACAAAATCTACCTTCGAATTCCTGGACACAGTTAAGTACTGCGACATATTTACTTTTAATTAAAGGATTGATATTGGAATTTGTGTCCTCAAGAATGTTAATAAATTAAGCGAATTTCTCTTCAATGATATAAATAATTACGAGAGCTAAATGTTGTCTTGGGAAATTGGTAAAAGTTAAAACTTTTATAATGAGACGGGTTATTTTATTCACAGTGTGAATTATTTTAAAAAATTAGTGGTGTTCTCTATACAAAAATGTCACAAGTAATCGTAAATTTAGACAAAAAATAAAAACGATGTAGTGTTTTATTAATAAAATAGGATCGATTTTGTGATATGGAAACGAATAATTGAAAAAAGAAATCATGGGGAACTCATGTAGCAGTGGACAGGCTCACAAAGATAAAGATAACATGTCTCAGCGCTCCGAAGAGTAAGTATTGAATTTTTTTATTTGAAAACTATTTGGAGACAATATAACTATAGTTCCATACATTTTATAAATTATTTATATCAGTTAATTTACTACTTAATATTCTGTTTAATATGCCACAAATAAGTAATCCACATACTCGCGAAATTGATTATATTTAATATACTTGTTAGTGTATGCATTCTTCATATTTTTGCACTCCATTTTTTTATACTATTTTACGGTAGTAATAAGGTATATTATAATAAAAAATACTTTACAGATAAAGTACAATTGCGCATGCATTCCCTTTTAGTGCGTATTCAGAACTAAACAAATATACAAAATAAGTTTTCGTGTAAACCATTTAATTATTTTAAAAAACGTATGTTATGATAATATTCGGAGGTGTTTTCGTTTAATATCCATTAAAACGAGACAAGAGTCATGAAAGGATTTAGAATAGTTGTCATTTAGCAGTACTGAAAAGTGGTTCAATAAGTCGAGCTTCAATATATGTAGAACATTTTGACCGTTCCAAGTAGTTGTTAAATCTTTCGATTTAAATTAAAATATGATGAGAAAGTATATTTTTTGTTTTAACTGCTTGGAACGATCATTTATACAGGACATAAATATTTCCGATTGACATCGATCTGATCAAAACTTTATGTTACTCAAGTGTTTTTGGTAAATAATTGCGAGCCATCACATTGCGCTTCAATTGTTCATATATACAATAGAATTTCAGAGAATTTATTTCATATATGAATATTAAACGTATAATGAAAAGAAGATGCCGACTTTATTGATAACCAAACAAGTATACATGTCTTCGAAAGGCGTTTATTGATGACTTGATGTATATGTCATCTACAGATGGTAATTATCACAATCGCTAAAATAGGGATACCTTTGTTGAGTCTAATACATTAACACAAACTTCAAATTTAATTCCGCTAATAGACACACCTGCAAGTAAATACAAATTAGGTGTAGTTTAGTTTTATTTTGTGAATATTTATGTACCACCTAATGTTTCCTATGTCGATTACGAGTTATACTTCCAAGTTTTAAGTCAGAAGTTAAGGAGCGTTAAATGCCACAATTTCGAACACCTGTAAGCTCTCTGTTCTTCGTTATTTTGTGAATATATTAAACTCAGTTTAACATAATAGTATGTGCAATTGTAATGGTAAAATTTTAGACCAAGTTTTTTTCAAATATTCGTTGTCAAATAGCAGTAATACACAATACAGTTAATATTGTTTCTGAAGACACGTATCATTCAATTCTGGATATAATCCTAGCTTTGTCCCTTGTAGTTTTTGTAAAACTGATTTCATATCACTTTAGAATACGATAGCTTCGATTCACTGGACAGTTCTTAATACCGTTACTATTTGTGGGTTGACGAGGCAATATTTACTACAATCGATCTATATGTATGTTCCACAGTATAAAACCTCAGATCTCCGATTTCCTCCTTTGTTCATTTATCTCACTAAAAAACATCTGAAATTCAAGAAATATTACTTTTCTAAATGGAAGCACATTAGATCTCCATATTACAGCCGCGCATGAGGAATGTTAAAATCGACATTAATCCCATGTTACGTTCCATCTACAGCTTTTCTGTAAATTCGCCAATAACAGGCGCTCCTTCTCCAGCATTCCGGAATCTTTGATGTTGAATAATATAAACCTTGCACAACCACTAAACATCGTTCTCGGTTTGATGGAGATTTGAGTAGTTTCGTTTAATATTGGATGCTTTACTGCGAAGGAAGTATTGCGCAGAATCAAGAAGCTAAAACAAAGTATGACTTCAGATGACAATGGTCTACCAAATTTTTTGCTATGGAACTGCGCATGTGCATGTACTCCACTTATTGTGTGATTTAATTTCCATTTCGGACTTCAACTTTCTAGGGCTACTGGAAGATCTGCAGAATTACTCCAGTATTTAGAAGGGCGATCATCATTACAAATACATCAGTAAGTACATACCTAACAGTATACTTTCAACCTGTGCTTAAGAGTTCAAATATATTATATATGGTAGTGCAAAATTATATCTTTCAATGTTTTTCAAAATGATAGGTCTACTACTACTAACTTAGGCGAACCTACGCAAAGTGAAGCTTTGGCTGCTTGACAATTAACAGAATTATTTACACTCATTTTAGTGTTTGATGCAATCAATTACTTTGCGTTCTTGCTTTAGTTACTATCCGTGAGTTCTTTACCGGCAACTGTATCCTTTTTTTTAGATCCTATTTACTAAATCGATCCTATTATGTAATAGATACATTTCCACATCTTTTACTGCTACCACCAGCATTCTCTAAAGATCCTATTTGGGCCCACTACTCTTCAATATATTAATAATAATCTCTTCCCTCTTCTAAATTGTAAAGTTCTCTCCTACGCAGATGATTTAAAAATATTTAATGCGGTTTTCAATTAGAATTTATGAATGTGTATAAATGTCGATGAATATGACATTCTTCCCTTCTGAAAATGTTCGGACATTATTTCCTTTGATTATCACAATTTAGAGATCTTGAGATGCTCTTTAATTTTCAGCGATTTTATATATATATAGCAAATTATCCATTTATTTTATTCCATTGTTCGAACTAAAGTAGAATATGCATCTGTATCTTCTGTATTCTGGTGTTTCACAGGGATTTACTTCAGGACCTTTACTATTTAATGTCTTCATAAATGACCCCTTTCAACGTCTAACTTTGTAAAGACGACTTAAAAATTTTCTCTAATATAGCTACTAATGCTGATCGACAGATTTTGCAATAAAATCTTGATAAAATAAATGATTCTTGTGTACAGAACGATATAACTGTTAATGTTGATAAGTACGCTGTAGTCACTTATACTATTATTAATAATCCCATTATTCGACAGTACATTGTTAATAACGCTACCATCTTAAGAAAGTCGGGGTTTATAGATCTTGGGGTCATATTTGACTGCAGATTGGAGTTTATGGGTCACATCGAGCTCTGGGTTTTCTAGTGCGTTCCTGTCGGTAGTTCAATAATATTGATACTCTCAAGGCTATACATTATGCATTTGTTCGCACTAAGCTGGAGTACACCTTGGTAGTTTGATTTGCTCGCTATATATATATATATATATATAATCAGAGTCTATTTCTGGAGAGAATCCAGAAAAGATTTTTGAAGTATTTATCCTATTGTTTTAATGGTACATACCCACTGCGGAGGCTGGATTATGAGGGCCTACTGGAAAGGTATAACTTCCAATCCCTGTCTTGCCGGAGGGATGCTGCATGTGCCAAGTTTCTTATTCACTTGGCTAATATTGGTGTGGATGCCCTGTCATTGTTGACTCAAGTTTGTTTACTGTTACCATTTCATGGCACTAGATCTCGCGGTTCGTTTTCTGCTCCTATGAGCCCCCTAGATGCAAAACGCGACATCTCACATTTTTGACAAAATGAGATATATTATACGTTGCATTCCCAGTTTCATTGGCCACAGGTTGCACTATAATTCATGTTCAAAATAAGACATCTAACATGAGTTTTACTGGTTTAAAAGTTTGCATCAGATGCAAAATGCGACATAAAACTAAACTACTTAAATGCAAAACGCGACATGTACATTTCCACCAATAGAGCACATGCAAAGGACCCATGTGACTAGTTTCTTCTGGTATGACTCCGCAACCCTTAATTGCACACTGTTTATTCGAATTGTGTAGCTGCAGTTTGAAAGTATAGTCGTTGGTGTTTTGTGAACTTCTTACTTTTATATACAATGTATCTGTATGCCATGGAAGAAATTAAAATAGAAGCGTGCGGTTTAAATAAAAGTAGAAAAAGAAAATCGAATCCTAGTGCTTGGAAACGTGTTGTAGCACAAAAAGCACGGTAAGTTACAACATAACCTTAATTAGTATTGTCTTCAAATTAATTACCCGATTTTAGACATTCTGCAAAAGCACTGCCCGATTTGCCTGTTTGTAAACATAACGGAAAACCATATCAGCCATACCAGTGTTCTCTTCTCACAATGCAAGATATTATGTGTTTTCATAAATCATTTTATGCCACAGTAAATAAAATTAAACAAGACCTGTTTATTCTTGCCCACTGCGAAATTAAAACCCCTGCTAGGGTAACAAAACCAAAGAATAATGGTGTTAAAAAAAAGCCTAAGTCATGTAGCATTAAATATAAAGTTAAGAGAAGAGATGGGCTGCTTGTGCCTGTTTGCAAAAAACTGTTTCTTTCCATTCTTGGAGTTACAAAGGACAGAGTTAGTAGAATGATAAAGAAATATGTTGAAACTGGTAAAATGCCCAAGGAAACAAGAGGCGGCGATCGCGTTAAAAATAAAAACGATGAGAAAAAAAATTCGATTAAATCTTTTATTGAATCCCTTACTTGCGCAGAGTCACACTACCGTCGCAACAAGTCTAATAGACGTTATTTGCCTTGTGAGCTCAACATAACGCGCCTTTGTAAAATGTATAACAATACAATGAAGGATAACACATTACTGCAAACCAAAGTATGTTATTTTAGATACATTTTTAATACTAATTATAATATCGGATTTGGTAGCCCAAAGACCGACGTTTGTTCTACGTGCCTGCAGTTTTCAGAAAAAATGAAGACTGCTACCAATAGCAGTTTAAGGACTCGATACATAACTGAGCAACGTGTTCATAAGCTGCGTGCTAAATGTTTCTATGACATGTTGAGAGAAGACAATAACGAAATACAGATTTTCAGTTATGACTGCGAAAAAAATTTACCTTTACCCAAGATACCTGACCAAAAGTGCTACTTCAGTATGCAAATTAACCTTTATAACTTTACAATTGTGGAAGGACATTCAAAATCAAACCTTTCTCCTTCAAATGTTTTTTCTTATATCTGGAGCGAGTGTGATAGGCACAGAAGTTCAAATGAAATTGCATCTGCTATTTACTACCATCTAAGAAACCATAACTTTTGTGAGAGTGTTAAAACTGTTCGACTTGTAGCAGATAGTTGCAGTGGACAAAACAAGAATAGCTCAGTTATTGCGATGGTGATGTCATGGTTAAAAAGGATTGCCCCTGATAATATCAAAATAGTTGAATTGGTTTTTCCAGTAGTTGGCCACTCCTTTATGCCCCCTGACAGGGTATTTGGTATGATCGAAAGGAAAATTAAGAAAATAGCTACTATAGTAAAACCGGAAGACTACATTGATGTGATTAGTCAATTCTCAACTATCAAGGTACTTGCAAAAGACTATGAAATTTATGACTGGAGAAGTGAAGCTCAAAAAATTTTAAAACCTACTTCAAATTGGCATTTTAAAATCAAACAAGCAAAGCGTATCATAATAAGTAAAAATAAGCAAGGAGAAGTACTAGTCAGAGGAGAACCTCATTATAAAGCTGACCTTGGAACGAATATGTCCCTTTGCAGAAATAAATTGTCAGTAAAGAATATAAATCCCGACAAGCTCAAGAGTGGTATTAATTTGAAGCCTGATAAAATAAGAAGTATTAAAAATTTAATAACTGAGCACTATGGAGAAAGTTGGGAAAGTAATGAAAACCTGCAGTTTTTAAAGAAAAATCTAAATGTTGTTCAAACTTCAGCTGAAGATCTAGATTACGAGACTGATATCGAAGAAGATACAGCAGATTTAAAACTGTAATATTGTTTATTTTCTTCTGGTGTCCACAATTCAGTTGGTTGTATTAAACAATTTAGTTTGTGTTGTATTATTCACTTTGTACTATTATGTTTCAGATTTGTATTGTATTAATAAAATCATCTTTTGAAAATTTACAGTGTACTTTTCATGAACTGCAAAATGCGACATTTATATCCATATTAGATGCAAAGTGCGACATCTGACATTTTTGCAATCTAATTTTATTTTTTTGTGCTAATTTCCTTTTTATTTTTCAAAAATTGTCTGTAGCGTTTGTTCCCAAAAACTATTCTGAACACCCCTAAAAAAGCATTATCCAATATAATGAAAACTGAAATCACAAAACGTGTTTAACTTCTCTCTAAAAAAATGGTTTTTGCAGATGTCTCGTTTTGCATATAGAGGGCTCATA